>JASDQU010306815.1:17841-32240 GCA_032191745.1 Picea mariana | reverse complement strand
AGAAAGACACACAATATCATTGGGGACCCTTAGAAAACCAAGCTTTTAATTCGATAAAAAAGGCCATAATAGACGCTCCTTCTCTCATGAGCCTCGAATTTTCGTAAGACTTCACGCTCTACACATTTGCTTCTGACCGCTCCTACGTTGTTGTCCTAACTCAAAAGAACGTTGAAAACAATGAAGTCCCAATTGCCTTTATGAGCTCTGCTTTCAAAGGCATGGAACTTAATTACCCAGCGGTAGATCAACAAGCCTACATTTTTTTTAAAGCAGTCAAGCACTTCCAATCTTATCTTTTGAAATCTAGGACGAAAATTATTGTCCCTTACCCAGCCGTCAGAAATCTGCTAGTGCAGAAAGAACTAGGTGAAAAGAGAGCGAACTAGGTTACCTCCTTACAAGAATATGACATAGAAATCACCCCAGCACAAATAGTGAGAGGCCAAGGGCTGTGCAAGTTAGTTGCTGACTCAGCAGCAAGACAACAAGAAGAAAACGATATGTCAAACCCAGGACAACACAATCAAAATTCAATCTGTTGTGCACAAAACTCTGTCAGTCCCTGGTATGATGATATAAAATTCTATCTTGAACATGGGTCAGCCCCTTGTCACCTGGATCCCACTAGAAGAAGAGCGTTAAGATTAAAATCTGCCTCCTTTTAGTTGATTAATGGTATTCTGTTTCGTCAAAATTTTGATGGAGTACTAATGCGCTGTCTTGAGAAAGATGAAGCAAAAAAAGTCTTACTAGAATTGCACGCAAGAGAAGCTGGTGGGAATTTTGGTGGTGACACCACTGCCCATAAAGTTTTGAGAGCCGGTTATTACTGGCCCACACTTTTTAGAGACGCCCATGCCTTGTGTTTCAAAAAATGTTCGGGTGGATACAAAAACCAGCCTTTTCTTTGCAGCCTGTTTCAGTAGACTCCCCTTTTCAGCAGTGGGGTCTTGATATTATAGGTCCAATCAATCCGCCATCCTCACAGTAGCATAAGTTTATCATAACAGCCACATATTACTTCACCAGGCGGTCTGAAGCTGCCGCATTAAGAACTGTGAATACTAGTCAGGTAATTGCCTTTTCAAATTCAAATATTATTACTCGTTTTGGTATCCCTCACTGCTTAGTATTCGATAACGCTTCTTATTTTTTGTCTTTTGAAATGAGCGAGTTCGCTCTAGAAAAAGGAATTAAATTGAAGTATTATGCCAGCTATTACCCCCAAGGCAATGGATTGGCAGAATCAACAAATAAGAATCCGATTAAAATCATCAAGAGAACGGTATCTGAAAATCACAAAAAATGGCATAACGCACTGTTAAATGCGATCTGGGCTGATAGGATAACACCAAAGACTGATGTAGGTAACTCTCCCTTCTCTCTCGTCTATGGTAGAGAAGCAATTCTGCCACCACATATTCTTCTTCCCTCACTACAACTATCATAGAAAATACAAAAAGAAGATTGTTCCCCTTTGGAGAACCGAATTAACGCTTTAATGAAACTAGAAGAGGTAAGAGCCCAAGCTCAACGTAAGTTAGATCAGCATCAACTAGTGGTCAAAAGCTGGTTTGATTCCAACTCTGCCTCTGATAGGAACTTCGAAGTAGGTGACCTTGTCTTGAAATGGGACAAACCGCATGAGGGAAAGGGAGAGCACATGAAGTTTCGAAACTTATGGCTTGGACCATTTTTAATTGCTGAGAAATTGGGTCCCAACTCTTTCTTATTACAGAATCTAGAGGGACAACCAGACACCTATCCGGTGAATTGCCAAGCTTTGAAAAGATATTTCTCTTGATGACAACCCCGTGTATACTGTGTAAATATTTTTCTTTGGTTTGCTTTTCTTTTGCTGTTTTGGTTTTGGTTTTTCCTTGCACTTATCAGTTTTTGATTTTTGGAAATACACATACCTGCATTTAGAACTGTTTAGACAAAGAAAACAGAAAACTCTTTCTCTAAAATGACTGCTGAAAATTTGTCTAAAAAAACAAGTATAATGTACTTCTAAAATTTACAGCCATGATTGAGAAAAGACTGTTGTTTGAAAGAATTTTATTGATTTCAATCTGTAAGTAAAGCCTGTCACGATCATCCATTATCTTCTTACACTATTCCTGTTCCTTAAGGGAACGACTCAGAAGATGTCTCCCTCCCTTAGAAGGTCGATTTTGTAAACAAGCCATCTCTGAATCTTAATGAAGGACACTTTTAAAAATTCTTTCAAGGTCTGTAAAAATATGTCAAAATATCATAATTTTCAGCGTCACCCCGCTCAATTTTATATCTTTAAAAACCAAATAAATCATTAAAAGAGCTGTGGGAAGTGCTTGTATACCCGCCGGGATACTGAACAGGTCTGCTTGCAGCGGGTAAATGCATGCATGATGCCAAGAAAAATTCGTCGGGGTACTGAACAAGCCTGCTGATAGTGAAGCAATGTCGGGTATATGAAAATCTACAAATATGGAATCTCTTGACCTTAAAATGTCCTTTATTTTGATCTGGAACTTCTTGGCAGGATACGAATATTAGAGTGGGTTAAATGGAAACCCTGTCGAGGCTATGGACACCTGCTGGCAGCAGTGGCTCTGTCAATAGTATTGGAGATTTATCTTTAATATCATGACTCACTTGTCTTAAGAATGTTATCAGTTTTCGTCTTTTAAGCACAACTGGATTTTTTTTATTAATGATGATGTTTATACAATTTTCTTGTTGTTTTTGGGTTGGAATTATTCTCATTTTCCTAATCTAGATTTTTTCTTTTGGCAGAGATAACTTCTTCTACCAGTGTGTTTCCATTGTTGGCAGCCATTTCGCATTTTATCCTATCCTTATAAGCTGCCTACACAAGTGTTTTGTAACCCTTGATTCTCATCGCAATCTTTTGAATAAAATGACATTATTATTTTGCGCATTCGCACACCTGCCTTTTGTTTTTGTTTTCACGACTACAAGCGTGAAAACCTTGAGTTCGAAGTCATGTCAATGGCATTAAAATCGTCACTGGATTATTATGGTTACTCTTGTTTATGTGGTCATTTCACCTCTAACTTAATGATGGTCACACAGTTGGCAAGACACCAAATCTTTACTCACTTTGCATTTTTGTTAATATGACTTCATTTTATAAGTTTGTGATGCAAATGGTATTCTAGTGATTGTGATTGAGTCCTTGCTACAATGGTAGTTTGATGTTCTATTGTCTTTGATCAAATTCCTTGGTGCAATGGTTTCATACAATGCATTAATTTTATGGTCAAGTCTTTGGTACTAAATTCAAAATATTGTTTTGTTTCAAATCATACAAACACTATTGTTTGTGAAGATATTCGAGTCGACTTATCATGGTTTTCAATAGTTGTTTGATTGGTATGTCATTTACATTACTTTTAACACACACCAATAGTGATTTGAATCACCATAGCGCCGTCGATTGTACATTTCGATATGAATGTTTTGCATGGGATTGTTTCATTCCACCACCCTCACACACTTAGGCATTAATGCCTGCCTTGTATCTCGGGTTACCTCTGTTGGTTTTGGGGAAACCTGTGAGCTTTCGGTTCTGTGTATACCCTGTCTACCCCCCTCACCGTTTACCCTGCTCATTGTGTGCTCTCTCCTATGGCACCTGTAGTGTGCATAGAACCTAATGGAATCCAAATGCTGCTGCTATTTGACAATGCTCGCGAGGACCTGGAGAATAATGGCTGGTTAGTTTTTATCCAAAAATTTGAGGGTTTCAACCTTGCGGTCGCCCAACAGTTTTCCCTCACATTTGATGGATGTAGGGTGAAGGTTGGAGACATCCAGCTTGAACTGGATGAAGAATTCCTCAGTTCAGCCACGGGTTTACCAGCAAAAGGGAAGAGGTGGTTTAAGAATTCAAAGGTGGACAAAGTGCCATGGCCGCTCCTGTTCACATCGAGTAAAATTGTCAGTTGTTATAGAGGTATGCATGTCACTGCCCTTAAGTCTAGGTGGCATGATCTATTATCCATTGTTAAGAAATTCGTGAATTGTGAAGGTCGTTATGGTTTACTGTTTCTTTACCATCTCCGATTGCTTATGAATTTCATAGACTACCCTCTGAATATGCCTCACTACCTCCTACGCAGCCTGTATAAAATGTCCAAACGATTTAAGAGGGAAAAGGTTGATTCCATCCTTTTCCATCACTGCTTGATCAAAATCATTATCGTTCATCATTTAAGGCGAAGTGGTGACTGTTGGCAAGCCTTCCTATCAAGGAATGGCTTTTCCACTCCCGAATCTATTCAAGTGGACAAGACCGTGGTCTCTGAAACCCTTGTTGGGCCAGCCGTGCCACTTCCTACCCTCCTACCCATTGTCAAACCCTTGACCTGCCCCAACATTGACCTACCCGATACTATGCCCAACCCGTGTTCTAAAGACAATACTAAGACCGTTAAGAGGCCTGTAAGGAAGAAGGCAAGGGTAATACCGATGCCAATAGTAAGGAAAAGAAGAATGCACGTTGGATATCTAGATGTTCTCGAAACAAGCCCAAACAAAACATAGACCAGAAGCCTATTATTTTAAGCAAGGATTCAGACTCTGAGATTGAACGCTTCTTGACCGAGGAATACCCTTACTCTCATGGCCTCTGTTCATTCGAACCCTACGACTACGTGTCCAACCTTCCACCTTGCCTAAAGAATGACCCTTACTTCACCGAAATTAAGCTTGACAGTGGAACCCCTGGCAATTTAAAAGAACCCCCACCTGTAGTGGCTCGGCCCAATAAACCACAATGTACTCAATGTGATTATTTGCTCGAACATTACTACACAGACGTTCCTCTGTTGCAATCCAGAATTAAATCCTTGGAGGAACGGGTTACTGTGTTGTAAAAGGAAAATGATAGGATGCAAGCCAACGATAAGAGACAAAAGACCACGGGTTCTATCATCTTCAGAAATGTTGAGGCAGCTACTGATTTTGTTAACTCAAATTTATCCTGACCGAATCATTTTCCTACAGCCCAGGTATGTTATTTCAATATCGATTTTTGGTTTGAATTAGCATATCCGATTGTGTTTGCTCAGAAATAGTTTTGCTTTGATAGATTTAAAAACGATTCTGTTATGTTTGAATTACCAAAAATGATTTCGTTTTGAATTGTGTTTGCATTGAATCGGTACAAAATATTTGATTGCTAGATCGACTACAGCTCTATTTTGATTAAATCGGTTTAATACGATTTTGTTGTTCTTGAATTAGTATAAACGATTGAATTGGCTCTGAGTTAGTTTTGTTTTGGTTTGATTCAAAAACGATTCTATTTGTTTTGAATTAGCATAGTCGGTTGTGTCTGCGATGAATTAATATCAAAGATTGGTTTGCTATATCAAATGTATTTATGTTTTGATTTAATATGATTTGGTTGGTTTTGAATTGATATAAGAGATTTTGTTTGCATTTAATTAGTATCACAGATCTATTTGATAGATCGTATGCATTCCTGTTACCATTCGATCAATTCAAATACGATTCTGTTAGTTTTGAATTGGCATGAATGATTTGGTTAATTTTAGTGTGAATGATTGGCTTTGTTGTGAATTAGTAATTAACAGTTGTTTGATTCACCACATATATTCTTGTTATCATTTGGATTGATTTAAAAACGATTTTGTTTGTAAATATGACCAGCTACAGAATCGTGAGGTTCTGTAGCTAGTCATAAGATTTGGATTTTTGTTAATTTTACAAGTAAAACATTATCTAAACTTGTTTATTCTTGTCCATCTACAAGTACAAACGAATTTCAATGGGAAATTGGACATGCTGTGGCAGTTTAGAACATGCTTTTTTTTTTAGGTTGTTAGTCTTAGTTAGAAATAGAGATTTGGGAGATTGTTCCCATATTTTTTGCAAACAGTTTTTGATAAATCCCACAGGGATGTTTTACCCTGTGGCCTTTATATACTCATTAATTTTTGTAATGAACCCATCACTGTTGGGAGAACAAAGAATATGTACTTATGATGATACAAACTCGAATGGAAGTGGATCTTTTGTAACAGCTTTAGCTTTCAATTTATCATACTTTCGTTCAAGTTTTGTGCATTTTAATTTGTGATCAAGTTATTGACTACTTTAGATATCAAGACTTGTTACAGGTTGATGCGTTATGAATTAAATTTTGTCCACATTTGATGTGTCTCATTTTATTCACAACAATCATTCTGTTTGGATTTAATTAACAAAAGGTTTATCTTCTTAATTAAATGAACAATTATATGCAAATCTTCACACTGGGATTTATCTAAATGTGATGATCTGTAAACTTTAAGATTGCTGTCGTTTTATGTCTTGTTTGTTCTGTCATTCGTATTCAAAAGAGCACTGTTGCTTCCTATTTACAAGAAGCTAAGTGCTAAGTGATGAAAACCCCTAGAAGGGTAGGTCGTACAGAATGTATGGAATCCCTAGGAGGGCTGTACGGTTTATGTAGGAGAGAGAGAGAGGATGGATGAAAGTTGTTTGTGCAATGGGTTCTTCAAGACCTATGCTCTAATACCATTTTTATTTTTCAATAAGAAAGGTTAATCATGAATTTCATTCCAATTTTATCATTTCACTTAACCATAACCAATATTGTTGCAACAACCAAGATGACAAGAAGAAACTCCATGCAAAAAAACACAAGAAGTATCCTGGGAAACCCTTCTCAACAAGGGAAGAAAACCCAACCAAAATACTTTGCTATAATATTCAAGAGAAATAAATTCACAACCAATAAACCTAGCACATAAGAGGGTTCTCAAACCCTAGAAGACTAGCGCCCAAGAGAGGTGCACACTTTTCCCAACAAGCTGTACTTGCTGAAATTTCCAAACTCACACAAAAGATATGATTCCTCAATGGGGAATTTACCTTTACTTATACTAAAATGATCCTATCAACAAAACTATCTATTGGCACAATAGGGTCGGACTCTCTATCTCATAATATAATCAATATTGACCAGATTAATTATCTTTTACATTAATTAACAATTACATTAAAGTGTGGCCGACCTGTACCTTTTACATTATAATTAGGGTTATAGGCAGGTATGAATATTGAACAATATAGCAAGGGATCTCATACACCCACCAGTTCTCATCCATTAGGGGCACATCCATATGGATGTCCATATATCTGGCTCATTGCATTACACAGAAGAACCACTTCTAGTGCTCAGCCACTAGGATCACATTCACCTATGCTCATCCATAGGCACGTCTACTCAACATATATTATTTCCCACTGCATTACACAGGAGATTCATATGGATTTTCTCATCAACTCTCTACTCAGAGGAGGATAATACATCATGTATTCATTTATGTTCTGATGACGGTGCACCCAACACTTTGGGATTTCACACGTTCACCTTGTGCTCCGCCACAGGCAAGTCCAACTTTGTAGATCTCCTTTCTCACTGCGTTACATAGGAGAATCATATGGAGTTCTTCTCAACTCTCTGTAAGGAGGAGGCCATCTCTATGTTCCAGATCCGTATTATATAGGAACCACACACCCCTCTCAAGGGATTTCTCTTAGGTTTGTAAGCTAGAGAATGTCTCATGTAGTTGCAATCATTAACAATTTCTTGATCACCATTGTTAATTTCTCATCAAAATAACAAATTGAAAAATTAATAATAAAGAATTCATACCTTTTTGTAAATATTTCTCCATGATCATACAGCAATAATCAATCACTTCAATGTCACTATCATTTTTCACTATCATCCCATCTTTGACATGATCTTCATGTTCCAAACTTGCATATTCATCATCACCTTTGAGAAAACAACCTTCACCAGTTTCCAGCTCTATCACACATTGTTCCAACTCATATCCATCATTCATCAACCTAATTTCATACTAGATATGCATCCAAGATGTTTTTCTGTAACTTTTTCTTCTCATCCATCCATAATTTAATGACAATTTGCTCATGTTGAAAATATAAAAAAATATTTTCTATCTCCCTGATGCCTATACTTATAAATATGCAAGGAATGTAACTCTCTTTCTTCCCCCATTATCCACTTGTTCTCTATATCGAGTGGAATCCTTTCATACTCAAAAGAAATTAATTCTTCATCCAATAAGAAAATATAAAACCAATCATTTATGCCTTCAATATTAATCCTTTGTCCACAAACTTTTAGAGTTTCCATCAAACTTATGATCATATCACAATGACCATGATGTCCCTCATGTGCATAATTTCTCTCTTGAACTTTTGTACTCATCCTCTCTTCAGGAACATTCCTTTGCTCATACATACTTGTCTTCCATTCAATTGATACTCTTCTCTCATGCCACCCTTCACAAAGAAGTAAGGCACATAAATTCCTTTTCCATCTTACAAACTGTGCCAAAATTTCTTCATCTCCAAATATTGTTAACATATACAACCACTTACTCATATTTTTTTGCTGGCTTCCATACTCATAATCCTCTAAATGTTTCTATTTCAATTTCATGACTTGATCCTTGGTCAACACTGATCCTATATGTAGTACAAAACCTATTTTAGCTAAAAACTCTATTGTCTCCTTATCAAATAACCAACCACACATTCAATGGTTCTTAATTTCTTGCAAAGCATTCTCAACCTACATCTTGTCTATTTTATTCATCAAAAAATAGGAAAAAATTTCCTTTCATTCTCATCTTGGCATAGTCTTCAAACTTCATGCTTATATATCCATCATTTCTATTTTGTTGCATAGTCCACTTTGGGAATTCATACACTTCATCATATTGATTTCTTTCTATCCATCTTGTGCCTTGACTTGATTTCCTAATTTATATTTTATCCTTATATCCCATGACCTCTTCTTGATCCTCTTGTGCTAATTTCTCCTTCTCAGCCTTAGTGATTGTAACATCTATCCTTATATGTCATGTTGCGACATTTGCCAATTTTCTTTTGTTCTCCAATTTATCTCTTGGAGTCTGAAACTTCTCCAAGAATCTATCTTCTTCTAGTCCTTGATGAGCTTATGGGATCTTGCCTTTGTCTTTGTCTTCTGCAAACAACCTTGCATAATTTGATTGTCTATGATATTGCTAATCTACTTCCTTCCTTGTGGAAATTTATTTGCCAACTCTATCATCTTCAGTACCGCTAAAAACATGAAACAAACCATTATTTTGTAAAACTTGAGACTCATCAATCCCTCTTGATTCCTCTAGGATTGAGATCTTTCCTCCTTGTTGAACTGAACTTTTCAAACATTCCATGAGACTCTCATATTGTCTCTCATATTCCTCATCATTCTCTCCAAGGATTGGTCCTTTTTTCGGTTCACTAAAGTAAATTGCTTGTCCTTCTTCCATGAGATTTATGCACTCAGCTTCTCTAAGTCTCTCCTCTATCTTCAACCGAACATTCATCCTACGTCTCAAATTTCTTGAAAACAATTGAACTATAGGAAATTTTACCCTCTTCTTCATTTTCCAACCACACCTTTGGTCTTCTTCAACTCCTTCATGTAGCAGCTTCATCAATTTACTAATCTTTCTTTCAACTTAGTTAATTCTGTTTCAAATTCCTTATCATTCGTCCCCTTCCTACCAATTTATTTGGAATCTTCTCTCACTCTAATGTGGATTCATTTTGACCCCTTCATATGGATATCTCTAGTGATCTCCATATTTGAGCTTCACAATGCACAACAATGAGCTGCAAATAGTCTTTGCAGTAACAAGTCTTTTTCACCTTGCTACACAATACCTCACCAAGTTTCTCTCCAAAACCTGGTCTTTTCGTATTCCTGGTTGTCTCCTCTAGAACCTTCTGAGCTTTCTATGCTTCTCTAGGCTTCTTCACTTCTACTCACAATCCCCTAATTCCAAACTTAGCTAGAATTTATCAAGGGCCTTTGCCACAACCTTGCTTCCTTTACCTCTATCACAACTCTTCTAGGTGTAAACCATTGTCACAATGTCTTCTCAATTTCTACTTGCAAATATATGATCTGTTTCAGAATTAAAATTCAAATTTTTGGATTACTAGGGGGGGTGTGAATCAATAATAAATATTTTTAATACTTTTAACCACAATATGTAAGTGTTATTTGTCTTTTTGATCAATGTACCATTATCATTCAACAAGTGCAGATTAAATAAACCATGAACAATGAACAATCATACACATACACAGTACACCAATATTTTTACGTAGAAACCCAATGCGAGAGAAAACTCCATAATGTTTTTTATTAGATGTCTTTAAGAATTACATTCATTGGAAGCACCCACTTCCTTTATTCTCTAGCTGCAACCGGAAGGAGGCTCAGACCCCCTATATTTTGAGGCTACAAACTAAGGGAAGCTCCAACTCCCCAATTCTATGGCTACAACCAGAAGGAGGCTACGACCCCCTATTTTCTCTGGCTACAATCAGAAGGTGGATACAACCACCCATCCTTGCCTCGTCCTGCCGCCCTAAAATATAAGTGTCAAATAGATGATGAAACCATTGCCACACTTTCACTCTGAGATATACCAAGTTAAACCTATACCAACTCGTGCCAACAACCTGTAACCAACCTATGTCGCTGACCTGTAAAACAACTTGTACCTGTACTAAGCTTGTACCAACAAAAATCTAATAGGTGTGTGACCTGTATATGATGCAGCTTGCGTATGTACGCACCCTGCCTATACTGTAGCCTACGTATGTACATGACTTGTCTATACTACAACCTGCGTACACCTTCAAAAAGCTAGCGTTTTCACCTTTTCTGAAACTTCAAACACTTTTTTTCTCTATCACATCAACTTGCATCCTGTCACTGTGTCTTATCTGTAGTTGTTATATTTTTAGCTCGGGAGGTACTCCGCATGTGTGTATTTTATGTGGAAGTAATCTTGTACCTACACTACTAGACACTTGTCTTTGTAATGGGTTTTTATAAAGTTTTGATAAAGTGGTTCTTTTATTAAAGTGACTTTTTAATAAAGTGTACCTTATAATATTAAAGTGACTTTATTTCATAAAGTGCACTTATGTTATAAAGTGAAAATGTACTTTAATATTTAAAGTGATTTATTTTAGAGGGAATGAATCATGACCCTTGATCTTGGTCATTAAATCTAGGGTTGGAGAAGGTGAAGAGTCACTTTCAAATTATAAGATAATGCATTGGGTAGTGTGTAAGACACATTGAAAAATGGTTTGAGAGATATTTTCTAAGAGATCTTGAGAGAGGAAAGAGGGAAGCAAGGAGGGTGCATTTCCTAAGAGAGATTGGGCAAAAATACCAAGGGAGTTTTTCTGTGTGAGAGTGTTGTAAATTTTTTGCTGTTAGAGAGGTCATACTGTATAGATCCATACAGTCCATACAATAGGCTAGGAGGGAACAAATTTTGAGGCAGCTTGCTGTACACATTTTGAGGTAGCTTTTTCAATGTTTTCTATTGGTGAAGAGGGAATTTTTTTTGTTATCTGTACAACAATTTTTTGGCATAGATTTCGAGGTGTTGTAAGAGCGAAAATACATACAACAATACAAATTTTCTAGGCATGGAAATCGAGGAAGAAATTTGGGACTGTTGAGTGTTGTAAGTTATTTTTCTTGGTTGTAAATGTATTGTTGCTGCTGATATATCTTTCTTGAAGATAATAAAATATGTCTCTCTCTCATTGGGTTTCCCCACTGGGGTTTTCCCTGGCATTGCCTAAATTTCTAGGTTAAATGGTTGTTGTTCATTGTGTTTATTCCGCTGCAAAATTTCTTAGCAATGTGTATTTCTGCTTATGGTAATTTCTGAATGTGGGTTTAGACATTTCAGAGTTCATAGAAGATTGTTATCTCTAGGTTGCTAAGTGTATGACATAATTTATTATATGTTGATTTTTTCATTTAAATTTCTATAGTTGTGTTTTGTGCATACATCATCTTATACATCCCTTAATCAATGAATAATATGTCTCTCTAGTCATGTGACATGCATGTATGTACAATCATGAACAAGTGTAATAACCCTCACATGGAATAGACATCAAACCTTTACTGATATGTAGTCTCACACCATACAAACAAATTCACAACCAAAATCCTTCATCCATGTACCAAAAAATACTAGCTATGTCTCAACACTTGAACCAACAAGATGTGCCAATGAATAATGACAACATACCAATGATGTATTTCTATATATCTAGCTCATACCATATGTGCCATACAACCAAAAACCTCTCTAGGGAAAAACCTCAAACTCCCATAACCTGATCTCATGGAGACAAAAACATCCAACTACACATAAGAATATGACATACCTTTTGAATACAAAGATAGATCCGTTGTACCTTATCACTCTAGACCTTCCTGGGATCTTTCTTTCAAACTCTAAGAATCTGGTAGCTTCATCAACTCAAGATTTCATGGATTTTCCAAATGTATGTGCCCTATTATACTGCCATCTCGTGTACCTATGCTCCCTTCTCTATTGTAGCTCACGTACACCTAAAAAACTAAGTTTTTTTTAATATTTATGCAATTCCAAAACTTTCACTATCAACCCTTCGTGTTACCCCAGACTTGTGTAACTTAATATGTGTCAATGAGTACCTACAATAAACATTACACAATAATATATATTCAATGTGCTCAAATAGTTGCTAATAGGAGAGCCTTGCTCTCTTATTTATACTTCCATGCAGCTTCCTCAAGGAGTTACCTTCTAACCAACTTAACCCAATTTTCTTGTTTTAGGGATAACCCACTTCTAACCACTTTATCCACAAATAGTAAACTCTCCACTTATAGTTGCAACTAATTTATTTTTAATTGTTTTCTTATTGCAACAACTTAACCCATGATTAACTCCTAGTTTCACCCACTTTGACTAGTCAACTTCTTCTAGGAGTTTCTATAATGATTTGACTTCTTTGACCTTCTAGGGGATTCTCGATAACTCATAAGGGTTATACAACTTTACAAGGCCATAATTTATAACCATGAGGAGTTATGTGACGTTCCACATATCACTGGAAATGGCATGACATGTACTATCGATATAGAATAGTCTTACCTACAATTATACTAATATTCATACCATTATACATCAAACAAAATTAAGTCCCTTAACCATATTGTTGGGGCTACCAAAATTTTCTACTGGACTTGCTTCGAGGGTTGAAATCAATGAAAACCAACCCAATTAATCAACAATATCTCCATTTGACATTGATGGAAAAAATCCGATGCAATACTGAAGTCATATCGTTCATGCTCCCCCTGTGACCATCGCTCTCCCTAAAAACATGTCTTTTTTCTCTCTCTCCAAGCATCTAACTCTCTATCCATGCATCTGATAAATCTCTCCCCCTTTTACATCAATGGAAAAGGTGACTTCCTGTCGAGGTTGCTCCCCCTAACTGAACTGTCCTTGGGGTTTCTCCCCTTGACTGAACTCTTCCTGAAACTTCTCCCCCAAATTGAAATTTCCTCTTTATGGTGCTTCCGCGTGTAAATATAAGACATATAAGAATAGCATTAAAAATTCATTGTGGGGTAGAAACTATGACAAGTTTCTGACGAAGATACTCAAAGGATTCCTGTAGAATTCCTGCAGAAACCCCGATAGATATAGAATTCTAGTTAAATTGAACACAAACAATTTGTTGATATTTAAGAGATGAGAGAAATTTTTGCTCCATAAATCAAAGAATTATATTAATCAAAAAATAATATACATGAGAAACCATCCTCAAAAAAGAAGAGAGGAGGTGAATATATAGAATTTCCAACATAGAAATTCTAGTCAAAAAAAGCTAGAAATAGCTAAAATAGGTGTCATAAGCTAAGGGAGACCACATAGTTCGACCTAGACCACTAAATATACATGTCACACACTCATTAATGTCCAAAATAGTTAAGTGATGCGCATTAGCTAACTTAATCTCACTTAACTGACAAGAGAAGCAGTTCCAACTCACTTAACTGACCCGAAATAGTAGTTACTAATAATAGTAATGACAAAAATCATTAATTAAGGAATAAATATCTCACTCAAAGAGGAGGTGCGCATTCCCCAATAATATATGAGTTTTTCATGGGGAATTTGGAATAAATCATGAATAAATCAAGAAAATCAAGAACCGAGAGTTGAGTCTTGATCTAAAATTAGCAGTTTTCCCTAAAATCTAGGGATGAGGCACCCTTATTCTCTATGTGGCCAAATTAGGTGAAATAAAGTGTAAATGAATGTATTAACCAATATCTAGGAGTCTAATCTAGGTATAAACTAATGTAAGTTAGGATTATGCTCCAACACCCCCCCTTAAGCCTAATTGTAATGACAAAAAAATTGAGTCCCAACAACTTGGCCATTTTAGATACTCATTAC
>JASDQU010306815.1:5157-17741 GCA_032191745.1 Picea mariana | reverse complement strand
TGAGGATTTGCCTCCTTCAGTTGAGGATCTGCCCTAAGATCATGGCTAGACTAGGGATTCGAATCCAACTGCCTTCCAAGAATGAAAGGATCCTTCCCCCATTCATCTCAACAACTTAACTACTACCTAGAATAGGCATCGCTCCCTCAAAAGGGCCATCAGAGCACTGTAGCACTCCCCAGTAGGCTTAAGGGGGGCGCCAGTGCTCCTCAAGACACCAGCGCTCCCTCAAAAGGGCCAAAGGAGCTTTATAATGCTCCCAGACAGTGTAAGGGGGAGTGCCAGTGCTCCCAGAAGAGGTATAGGGGATCACTCTCCTTCAAAAGCTTAGTTTTTTGAGTGTTTTCAGATGGAAAAAGGTTCATGAGCCTGCTGACTCATTTCTCCTCTTCCAAATCAAATGTTTGAGGTGTTTTAAGTGTCCTTCTCATGTCATTATAGGCACGACATAGGCATCATGGCAGTACGATTCTCTGACACTTGTGACACTTGTGAGCAAAATGAGACACTTGCGAACTTTGTAATGACGACACTTGCGACACTATCAAAGTGAGTATTTTTTATGTGTAACAGATTGGCCCCCAAAGTATGAAGTTAGAAGATAGGAACTGATAACTGAAATTCTTTGTAGACTTTCAAGCAAGGGTATAGACGCAGAGAACCTGACAAAAGCTGCACACAAACATCCAACAAATATTATGACATGTTTCAAACCTAAGGCAGGCATACCTATACTTGGGTGATCAAGACTTGCAAGATATGGCCGCCATAAAATACACTGCGGATCCATAATTGTATTGATAAAAATGTATAGCCACTGAAAATACATTGTGGATCTATACTCCCATGACCTGAACCAATCGTAGCCACGAAGAATACACAGTGGATCTACGAGATGACAAGACATAGCCATGACCAATACAAAGTGGATCTATGTAACAGTATATGTGTCATTGTTCAAGAGAAAATCCATCGCAACCTAGGCAAAGTATATATCAAAGTGATCACTTAACCCAGGGTCTTCTTACTGATCCCGATGTAGTATGAATCTAACCATGTGAATAGATGTTCTGATGTCGAACATGGTAGAAACCACTTGATTATCGGTCATAGATGTAAACCGTTAACAAGCATGAGGGAGATCACCATTAATGTCAATGATTCCCAAGGTACTCTAGTACATTCCAACGAATGTGAATGGATGAGCTGGAGTTGAACATCCGTGGAATCATCCGATCAGAGGTCAGTGATGTAAACCCACTGTTGGACGTGAGGAGGCCTGCCATTGAGGCATGCAGGTCCCAAAGTACTAACTTGTTTCTATGTCTAATTCCTGGATAATGTGTTGAATTCGACAGGAATAGGCTCATCAAAGGAGGGCCTTGATGTGTCCCCCATCAACGACATGAAACGGACATAGAGATGTAATTGGTAAATCAAATGAACATGGACTGACACGGGTATTGAGACAAGATATTTGTGATGGTTGACTCTCGAGGTGGATACTTCCCTTGAACACTGAGGCACAACAGCAGAAACATGACATGGACCAAAACTTGAGGATGCAGTGGATGCTGTGACTTACGTCAAGTGACCCAAAGGAGTGAAAGATACTCAAAGGATTGGCTCAGTGCAAAGGTTCAGCAGATTATAATGCGTGCAAAAGACAAAGTGTCGTGTTCAAGGGCGACTCTAAGAGTTACTTGGTAATGTTCTCACAAAATTGCTTGGCTTGCTTCTTTCAATTTTTTCCCCCATCCAGATAGACGAGTACCTCTTTTTAATTTAATGAGCTCGAGGAGAATAACACATGCTCGATAAAACTCACCTTCGGTAAGTTCCTCTTAATTTGTTTAACGAACTGGAAGAAGTAAGGGTTCGATCCCATATAGGCCTATCGATGTTTTGTTTAGCGAGTCCAAAGACAGAAAACTCGAAGGTTTTTCATGATTATAGAGTCCGGAAAAACACTTAAAAGAGAACTCTCTCAGTTCATTTTTCATAAAGTAGTCTGATGAGACCGAAGAAGAGATAAACTATCGCTCAACAGACGTTTTCTTCAAATACTTTAACGAATGTGAAGAGAACAAGTTTGCTCGGTAATCTTTTCATGTTTAGAGAGTCTGAAAAGGACTTAAAGATGACTCCAATGTTTTCCTTTTTCGTAATGTTAGTCTCGTGAGGCTGAAAAGAGATAAATTATCACTCGAAAGACGCCCTTTCAAACCGTTTAACGAGTGGAAAAGGAAGAAAGATCACTCGAAAATATTTTCATGTTTAGAGAGTCTAAAAAGATATTAAAGGAGACTCCAGGGGGTTCCTTTTTTGTGTATCCATACAGGTCCGAAAAAGAGATAGAAGTCTACCCGGATGCATTCTCATGTATTTACGAGCACGAGAAAGAACAAAGACTAAGCTTGGTATGCCCCCAACATGAAAGCTAGTGGCTTAACTCCAGAATGATCAACAAAGGCTGGAGACATGCCCTCCAAGCTTCGATTCATTCCTCGGCTTGGATGTCGTTGCCAAATTCTCTAGTAAATGAGAAAAAGGAGAAGGGTGGATGAAGAGAAGGTTCAAGAGAGGTGACAGTTTCATTTTTTAATGAGCTTGAAACAGAAAAAGAACTATGCTCAGGGCCTCTGTTTAATTTTTTAACGAGCTTGCCACAAAGAAGAGAAACTATGCTCGTGGTTTCGTCCGGATCATGGCTTCCAAGAGATCTTTGCTGGATGGAAGAAAATCGCTCTGGAAGGAACACATGTCGAGGGTCGTGACAGGGGTAAGGATATTGAGCTCCAATAACCCTACCGAAGAGATCACCATGTCAACTACCGGATCCAAATCATCGGAAGTTGAGGTCATGGGAGACAACGCCACATAATTGACATGTGGCAGGGGTGATACTGTCTGCATATAAGAACCACTTAGGGAGGTAACCCAGTCGGGGCCGATGAATGAAAGTTGATCAATAGCCACAATTCTTCCATCGTGAGAGAAAAATATCACATGGAAAAGGGTGGATACAAGAGCTTTCATAGCATAGACATAATCCCACCCAAGGAGTAAAGTGAAATCCAAGGGGTCTCGGACTACCATGACATTGATAAAGACATTTTTCCCTCCCAAAGTTACAGGAAACTGAGGAAGGATCCCTAAAGGTTGACTAGTTCTTTTGTTAAAAGCTAACAGATTCTGTGTAACCGATGCGAGCTATGGACAACCCAAAGTGTACCAAGCAACAGAAGACAAAATACTAACAGATGCACCTTCATCTATTAGCATTTGAGGAATGTCCCGACCATGAACCTGTACAGTAATCTAGAAAGGAATGTGAGAGGAAAGACGAGGTCTAGTTAGTACACCCCAATCAAAAATGATGGCCTCATTACTTGGAGGGGGTTCCACAAGAGAAGGAGGAATGCCCCCCTGGCACGGTAGAGTCTGTATCAACGAGAAAAACATGGGTAGTATCAGGTTTGCTCTCTAGAATGAGAGTAGGATCAACCGAGGATGCAAAAAGATCGACCACTTTGGCACTCTTCAAGGGAAGAGTGGGACTGACCGAGGAAGGAACTGGATCAGTCACTTTGACATTTCTCAATGGAGGAATGGGATTGACCGATGGCAAAACCGCATCGACCACTTTGGCACTCTTCAGAGGAAGAGTGGGACTGACCGAGGGAGGGACTAGATCAGTCACTTTGACATTCCTCAATGGAGGAATTGTATCAATCACTGAGAGGTGCACTTGCACCTCTCTTGGGCGCTATTCTTCTAGGGTTTGAGCACCCTCTTGTGTGCTAGGTTTATTGGTGGTGAAGGTATTTCTCTTGAAGATTATAGAAAAGGATTTTGGTTGGGTTTTCTTCCCTTGTTTAGAAGGGTTTCCCATGATACTTCTTGTGTTCTTGTGCATGGTGTTTCTTCTTGTGATTTTGGTTGTTGCAACATTATTGGTTATGGTTGAGTGAAATGATAAAATTGGAATGAACTTCATGCTTAACCTTGATTATTGAAAAATCAATAGAAATAGAGTATGTTTGAACATCCACAACCATGTAGACTAAACATGCAGCTTGGAGATATGCATTATTGGTTTCATGAGTTTTCATTTGATAAAGAGTATCCTCAAAGAGTTGAGGACAACAAAGCATATGGGGTCAAAAGAATAGAAACAAAGGCCATACAAAGTCTATATGAGGAACTGAAGGAGCAAGAAGAATATGGCACATAGTGTATGGAACAAAGTTCCATAACCATTTTGTATTGTAAATTTATTCTTGGGAGCAACATATGTTGGAAAATGATGTAGAGACTCAAGAAATAGCTAAATTCATAGCACTCTTATGTGCAGAAGTGCAGCAGAACATGGAGATAGATTTTGAAGTGAAAAAATTGTACACATATTCGAGGTAGTTTTCCAAATGGATACATAGTCTATTGGAGCAACATGACAACAACATGTGTGGAGAAATGCATCAACAACATAAATAAACAAATAAACAAAAAGAAAACAAGCTATGGGATCTTGGAAAATTAGAGACAACGATAAAGGAATAGTGAAGCAGAGCATGTCGAAAAAAACCACACAAAGTATGGGATCCAATAGGACTTCAACCAATATAATATTCATGAACATCAATTCATGAATTTCTTTTGTACCCTGGGAGTCTGATGTAGGAGCATAGTTCCCAAAGTCAACATTGTTGAACAAAATCTAACGGGGTCTTGAAATTTGCCAAAGGGAGTGGGTTCCCTTAATGAAATTGTTGTATTTTTCCTAAGTTTGTATGAGTCTAGATGGATAGGGTTTGTTTTCCGTAATTATCATCTAAATGGATTATTTAAGCAAGTAGTTGGGTTAGTGTATATTTTCCTAAGTATGGAGGATTTGATCTTATTGATCCTCGTATGTATGTAATGAAGAACAGAGAGAGGGTCAAAATATATGGTAGAGGAGTGTTATTGTTGTAATTAGTTGTAGGATTTTAGGGATTTGTTATGGTAGATCTTGAAGTTTTTATTCCACATAAATATGCAAGCCTTCGGGCATGAATAGTGGTGAAAAATAGAGAGAAATTAGGCAGAAGGGCTAGGGCCAGGGCCAGGGTCGGAGAAGAGGCCAAATGTATGTAATCATACCTTGAAAGAGATAGAAGGATTTTTGAGTTATAGAATTCTTGTACAGATTTGTGTTAATGAAATGAGTATTTTATATTCCTCCAGTATCATGTGGTTGATCTTGCATTTAATTATGTGTGTATGTGGTTACTATTGAAGGGAAAGTCTTTCTGTAAAGGAGAAACTATGAGAAGTGAACCGAAGTTGAATATTTTAGAGTAAAGATGTCAAAAAGGAGAGGGTTTAAGATCCTATGAACTTCGAAGGAACGGAGGAATTTACAAGTGTAACTAGCTAAGAGAACGACATCCAGAGCATCAAGATTGGATAAATAGGCATCAAAACCATTTGAATTGTGAGATCTAGAGTGATTTTTTAGGAGGAAGGTCTGACCATTCATCATCAGAGATAAATGGATGAGAATGATTGGTGAATGACTGGACTAAAAATTTGAAAACACAAGAATAAGGTTTTTTGTGGACTAGTGGCCCGATGCCCTGATGATCCGATGTCCCGGAGGTCGAGACATAGTATACAGGAGTTCACAGAGAACCATCAGTGATCCAGTTTTTTGGTTATCCTAGTGGTTGGTTGACTATAATATAAATCTAAATATTGCATCATTAAACAAGAGGTTAAGGAAAAGGTCTAAGAAGAGGCTTAAGCATTTAGAGCCTACCTCATGTACATTGTTTTTGGTATATAATTAAGCCTTGGTTGTATGGGATTGATGTTAAAGGTGAAGTTAACCATTCCAATCTAAGGGTATTTTTAGGGTCAACAGGATCTCCCTCCATCAGTAGTGAAGGGGTACATTCCTTGGATTAGGCAGGTCAAGAGGAAGAGAGCTGGTGGAAAACGAGATAGTTGTAGAAGAATACCATTGGGTTGTGGGATATCTAAATTGTGAGTGGATTGTGAGAGAAATCCTATTTTATGGATTCCAAGCCCCCAAACAAGGATGACTTGCTGTTGATATATATAATATCAAGTATATGATTGTGTGGAACATCCGTCCCAAGAAGCTAGTTACACAATTGTTCTAAAAAGATAAATGTTTGTGTCATGTGTTATTTTATGAGATAAATTGTTGTGTTTTAACTCTTTGTATGTGAATGGTTTATATGTTGTTGTGTATGGGGTTAATTAGTTGAATTCATGTTTATTTCAGCATGTTGTAGCTACATTTAAATTAATGGTATCTGAATGGTTAAATATGTGTGTATTCATGTAGCTAGTAAGCTACAAAATTAGTTGGTAGAGAAATTTTATTTTATGGGTATTTTCGCAATTAATGGACCTCAGCTGGGATAGGGTACATTACAAAATGATTAATGCATATTGATGTGCATCTATGCATATGGACGTGCTTGAACATATTTGTGACATGTTTGTAGACTGAGATTAGTCTATTGTTATTATGAAATAATGATGTCATGATAATTGAATAAGACTAATTATGGCTTTTATGTCTAGGAAAAATGTTTATAGCATGGCTGAAAATGATGATAATTATGTTGTTGATTATGTTAACCATCTGTATGAAGATGAATGAGAATGGTAAGATTTTTTACCAAGAGGATTGGTGAAGGGAGCATGTGAGCTTATATGAAATACCAGTTGATCATATAGCATCAAGTAATTTCATAACAACCATGCAGGTATGTGTGTGGTTTCTTATGATGCATAAATTCTTAAGAGAATTGAGGTAAGAATTCCCTCAATTAAATTTCATTATTTGAATTTGTGTGTAAAGGTAGAGGGCCATGAATGTACACATGTTGTATAATGCTTGTATGCAATTATATTAAATTTAATTGCATAATATGTTATGATGGGTTATGATATCATAACCAAGTCATTTCAGTAGATATATTCTCGTTATAACAATGACTACCAATAGAGCTATCCATCTATGATACCATGGTGTGGTTGGGTATCAAAGGGCCATAGCATTATACAAGTGCTCATTTAGTCTTCCTAGTTATAATCAATGTTTGGACTGCAACCTCGTTGCCGACACTAAAAAAGAACTGAAGGAATATATTCCTAGTGTTGTGTATGGTTTGAAGAGGAAAGTATCCAAAAGATCAAACGAGTAATTAAGAAGAGTTTGGATGATGTTTTGAGGCATTCTCTAGACCTCCCAACTCACCATGGTGGAATACATGATATTGATATGCGATTTTACAAAGTCAATGCAATGATGGATTGTGTAGGTGTGTCCATGGGTATTAGCACATTAGTTTATTTATTGGTAATGTTTTATTACATTATGAGAAGCTTGGTATGCTAGATAATGCATGTGTAAGGAATGATAGTTTCATTCCATTTAATATGAATAATAGTTGGAAGTGATTGAATTTTTAGAATAATATAATTTTGAATTCACTTTATGGACTGATTGCAAATGTAGCAATGAGACATTAATGTGCATGAATACTGACAATTTGTTTGGAAAAATGAAAGTTGAGAAAATTGCAGGAAAAATGGTCTTGGATATGGAAATGGTGTAAGCCCATAAAGAATAATAATGCATGTTGTTGAAGAGCCAAACATTTTGAGAAGAAATCTCATACTTAGGAAACTTGATTTCTTATATGAAATAGATTTGGAAAATTAATAAGTAAATTGATATGATGATATCTCATGATGATTGTATGTGTGTGATACAGAGGAATTGATGGTTATTGAAGCTATAAATATCGAGAAAAATGTTATTGTTAGGACATGGGAACCCTATGATTCCATAGGTTACAAATTGCCAGTGGGAATATGAAAGTAAGTTGACCCTTTCCTTGCACGATAACACCTTGGCAAATTATGGATTTCCCAAGGGACTGTGTAGCAATGAAAATTATGCTTGAGCTTAGAGGGTGAGTATAGCAAGGAAGAGACAAATCAATAATGTGCATGGCATGGTGGTTGGAATCAAGAAGGTGTTTCGGAAAAGAATAGTAAGGTGAATTATTTCTCATGGAAACTTTGTGAAGCATGGAATAGCCATACAAATAAGTATTTGATTATGAATGCAAACTTATTTGAATATATGTTTATATTTTGGAATTGAGAATTCGTGTGAATAAGATAATTGTTAAATAATGAGGGTTATAACATGTATGTTTTCATGATGGCTATATAGGAACAATTGAATAATTAAGACATGAATTGAGTACTTGGAAAGAAGAGCAATGAAAGGATATGGACCCCAAGGAAAAAGGCATGGAACAAGTAACGTCCAGTGGAATTGTTACATCTCGAAGAAATAAAAGTGGAGTTGAAGATACCATGCAGGAGGCACACATGCAACTATTTTAAAGTTTGGATATTCCATCATCACAACTAGATTTCCTAAAGCTACAAATCTAAGATTTTCTACCAACCTTGTGCTAGAGCCCTAGAGAGAAGTGGTACAACATGAGGGATTGTAGTGCAGAGAAGGGGATACACTTTCTTGGGTTGTGCAAGTTTAGGGGAATGAGAGCCTGTTGGTTGGAATTGTTGTGGGAATCAATAAATTGTGAAATTTGTTGGAGTTGTAATTCCTGAAGTCGCATCTATGATACTTCCTAATTGGTTATGCATTAGAGCCTTGGAGGGGAGTGGTACATTCCAAGGGAATGCAAATCAAAGAAGGGGGTAAATTACCTTGGGTTGTGCAAACTAAGGGGAAAGAGAGATCATTGCTACTGCCAGAATTATAAAATGTGAAATCGTTGTATAGGATTTTGGGCCAAAGTGCCTATGTATATGTGTCTTGGCCAAGGTGCATGTGTATATCTGTTTGGGCTAGAAATCATGTGTAATATTAGGCCAGAGAGTCTATATGTTGACTAGAGGCTGAAGAGCCTGGAATTGTAATATGTGTGTACACCTGTAGGGTGTTGTGCACTGAGGATAGTGCAAAAATAAGGGGGAGAGGATGTAACATCCTCAGTGTTAATCCCCATGAATTATAATGTAACTGTATAAATGTGATTTAGGTTGGTGAGTCGATATGTTTGGGGCGAAGAGACCATATTGATTAATATGGTTGAGGGCCAAACTATGTAAATGGTACATTGAAATAATCAATAAAATAATAATCATTAGTTTTGATACGAGAGGGACAGAAGCGATGGGCGGCTATGATTGCACAAAAAAGGAGGCTAAAAGGGAAACCCATGTTATTTTCTTAAGTTAATGTATCATTACTGTCTAATATTCCCTTTGACTTATTAGACACTCAATAATTGAATTCATGTAAGAGGGTGTGCTTGAGAAGTCACATCCCATAGTTATTGGGAGCATGGGACTGAAGTACAATCAATATTGGGGAGTGTGAGAGTCAACATGCATGGGAGAAAAGGAATTTTGAATGGAAAAAGAGGACAATTTTGACACATTGATTATGGGCAGTAAGAGAAGAGAACAAGCCATGATTTGCTTGATGGAAACCATTATTGGGTTGTGTTTATGCTGGAAATGTGGCATGTGTTCCTGTTAAAAAATGGACTGTGTGCCTATGGATCATTTTTCCTATTGAGGAAATGGCTCAAGAAACTTGTGAAGGTTGTTGTGAACACTCTTGGAGCAACTAAGAGTTCCTGGAGTCCCCAACTATGAGATTCCTAGCCAATTGAGTGCACTATATCCCTTAAGAGAAGTGGGAAGGCCCGAAGGACTACATGGCAGAGAAGGGGGCTCCCATTCCTTGGGATGTGCGGGTTGGGGGGAAGAGAAATGGTGGATTGGAACTGTTGTTGGAGTGGAACCTGATTTTTGGGTCATTGAATGTGTGGATAGTGGAAAAGAGGGTCAAAACTCTTTATGGACTCATAGCCTCAACTCAGGGGTGCCTTGTTGTTGAGAGAAAATGAGCAATAATACTATGGTTGGGAGGAACGTCCTTCATATGTAGCCAGTTGGTTATTTTATGAATAGATAAGTTTTTTTATGTTTATTATGTTAATTCCACTATGAAAATAGTTGTATTTGAATGTTGTGTTTTATCGCATGAATGGTTGCATTCATGTTTTAAAATATGCTATTAGATGCATGTTGAATTATGAGCATATTTTCCCCTTGGTTTATTTTAGATATATGGGACATTTAAAAAAAAAAAATTAGAAGGAAAAGGTATTTTACAATGCACTCCACATTTCATGAAGCATCCCCAAGCATTGTGTGAACATTTTCGGAGTAACCCCAAAAAATAATACTTGTTTGGATTCTTTGTGTGCATTTTCTTAAATACATGGAACATAGAATTGTTACAAGTTTGGATCATAACTCAAATAGAATTTTTTTGCAAAAGTTTTTCCACCATAATTTATCCACCAAATATTTACAACAAATAATAAAATAAAAAGAATTAAATTACATTTCATTCCAGTAGCAAACAAAAAATAAAGAAAAGAAAATTAACTTCCAAATAAAACCCATAATTAAAATTATAAATTTTTATTATTTGCTTTGCATTGAAGTCTTCATTTCTTGGACATCAGTGTCAAAACCAAATAATATGTTGGACCTTCCTATATAACTCCATCTCTTGATTAATTATTTTATAGTGAATTGGATCAAGGACCATCCTCTGGAGGAAATTAACCCTTCCATAACCTTGTCATTAAAATCAAAACTACATGAGTAAACAAAAGAGGGGTTGAGGGAAAGCACTATTACATGAATATGAAAATGGAGCATATTGTTACATCAATCATCAATGAAAACCTAGAGCAATAGATATTTTTCATATCCAAGTCTATCTTTGTCCTCATAATAAGATTGGATAACTTAATCCATGGCCTCATAAAAGTAACTAACTATGAGTTTTTCCCCATCAATAAAGCAGAGAACATTTACCAAAGGTTGGATAATCATGAAAGCTTCCTCCACTCCTCCCCAAAAGGAATAGTGTTACACTAATTTACCAATGGTTATCCCTCCCTATTTTGTGTTAATTGTATAACTATGCTACACATTGGAAATGAACATCCTATTAACCTCCAATTGTTAATGGTGTAGAGAGTGAATAGAAATTATGTTGGTGGAAATACATGTGAGGGAAGGTTTCACCAACTCATTCTTCAATGTGAATCTCCTCATTAGGCTAAGAACAAATGCATGGTTATATATGTATTTTATGATTCTCTTATTTGAATCAATGACCTTGATAAACTAGATGTTACCCACATCCTCAAGCATCAAATCGATGCAATGGGTAACACGTGGAATCCAAAACAATGTGGGATTCCTCTTCATTAGAATTATTTTGGTGGGCACATAATTAGTAGAATTATTTGTTACGACTTTCACAACACACTGCACACCTACCTCTTGGAAAATCTCATCTAACAATTCACACATCAATGGTGCATCTTTAACATGCATCAATGCATCAATGGATTTAATAAAACATTGTACCCTTGGGATAATGTACCAAGAAATTGAGGGTCTCACCCATCACACATCACCATGCATCTAGTTCCCTCCTATGATTGTCTTAGGTCCTCCAATCTAGTGGCAATATCATTTTTTTCCTTTTGAAGGATTGTCCCTACAAGTCCTCGTCAGTAGGGGATTTATACCCTTGGCTAACAACAATGACAACATCAAGCATTACCTAAAATAATGGATCCATATTGGCAATTCTCAAATGTTTTTCACTCCAAAAAAGACACCTCCCCACAAACATTCCTACTTCTTCCTTCTCCTTTCTTTTAACATTGATTAAATGGATATCTATGCCCCATGTCTGGTACTAAAAACAAAGAAAGGTGAGGTTCTCATGGAAGGTGAACCCATGGAGTCCCTCTCATTATTACCATTGTTGAATATGCTTGTAATTATTGAGAATCTAGCTACTACTTCAGAGATAATTTCAAGTTTGAGCATATGTGTCTTCCTTCTTTTTATCATTTTCATGAATAACTTGATGGACAACTCAGATTATTTATAGGCTTGACCTTGTACAAATATCAACCTCTTGGAAATCTATTAAGGAAGTATTTCAAATGACAGACCCCCCTCCTATCATATATTTTCCATATAGCTTACAATTCCTTTTTAATCAATTTGTCCCATCTTTAGGTTTACCATATTTCCAAATGGATTCAAATCCTTCCACATGTTGACAAGGAAATTTTCACCTTCAAACTTAAAATCTAGGCTTAAAAAAAAGGAACATAAAGAATGCTGGTAAAAATATCATACCTATAAAATCATTATATGACCCATGAAAAAATGACAATAAGAGGCAATAAATATGCACTTTGCAAACCCTTGCATAAATGTAAAAAATAAAATAAAATAGCTATCGGGTGGAATTTTAACAAATATATGGGAACATAAAATCCTAGCTAGAAATCAGTCCCCACCCCCAAGAAAATTTCTTTGATAGTGATTAAAACTCCACTCCCAATTCCCAATAGTTGCAAAGACAATAACCCCAAAAAATCTCTCTCTCTCTCTATATATAT
>JASDQU010306814.1:14746-49104 GCA_032191745.1 Picea mariana | reverse complement strand
TTGAGGTGATATAGAATAGAGTGAAAGAGAAAATAAGCTTTTGAAGAGACAAATTTCAACAAAGAAACTTTGAAGTTGCAAATTGAGGCCATTCCAACAAAGAAGAAGAATTGGGAGGAGATGTTTGGAAGCCAAGATCTTGGAACAAATCTTCCAGGTAAATAATTTTATGATTTGAAATAACTATGGTGAAGATATATTATGTTTGCAAGTAGCAACAGGAGAAAACAAGGAATTTATAGCAGCCCTTATAGTTAGTAAATCTATTATAGGAAGAGGAAGGAAAAATAAGCCTTAGAGGAGAGAGGCTTGTGGCAGAAGGACCCTCAAGACAAGGAGAAATTGTGATGATTTTATGAAGAAGGAGGACCAATGAAGTTATCAAGAGGAAGTGAGTGGAGTGTAGAAGCCTAAAACATTTGAAGTTGAGGAGTAGAGGATGCTCAGAAGGTTCTAGAGGAAATAACTTGTAATACCAAAAAGTCAAGCTCGGGAGAAAGATTGATGAGGTATTGAGTGGCAAGGTGTAGAGACTTGCAAAAAAGGAAGTCTTGATGTAGCTCACAATGGGCAAGGAGAATATCAAAAAATGGAAGAGATGGAGATGAATATTGATAGTCATGAAAGGGGTTTGGAGAGGAGCCAAAATGAAAGGAAATGGAATGCCAAAGCTATTGGAAAAAAGCAGATGATTCAAGAGGAAGTTGATAGAGAACTTACTGAGTTAACATAAAGACTCAACATAATTATGGAGCTACTATAGGAAAGAAATGAAGACCAGAGACAAGGTTGGAATGTGAGGAATAAATTCAAGTGGCCTATTAAACAATTATATGTAAGGAAGTTGAGACATAATAATGAAGTGGCCTAAGTTTGTAATCATATTCTAGAAGGATAGGGTTTGTTTTCCGTAATTATGATGTAAATGTCTTAATTGAGAAAATTCGTTGTATTAGGTGGATTTTCCTAAGTATGGAGGATTCGATCAAATGGCATCTCATCAATTGTAGAGGGCTGAAATACTATTATTGTAATTAGTTCCAGATTCTTAGGAATTGTTTTGTTGAGTTGGAAGTTTATCTTCCATGTTTAAATTGTAAGCCTACGAGAAATAGAGACATAGACTAGGTTGAGTGAGGGTGATAGGTGTATGTTCCGAAGAGGATGAGTGTGGACAAAGGGAAACCAATGGCCAAATACAATGTAAATCATTCCAAGAGAATAGGGTTATGTAGAGAACCATGTACAAGAATTGAGTAAAAAGAAAATAGTGTGTTATGTTTATTTGTGTTATTGAATGGATTTGTCTGTCGTGTTTTCCTGTTATTATCAATGCATATATATGAATTGTAATGTTATATTACAATTGAATTGAATTATTTAGTGAATGAGAAGGAAAAAGTTCATTATGGAAGAGTAGGATCTCATGAATTTGCAGAAGCAAAAATGAGCCTGAAGAGGAGATTGAAGCACACAATTCTTGTTGGCCCTTGGTTAGGGAAGAAAGTGAAGATTAAGTGAGAAAAGGAAAAATGTGAACTGCACGGAAGACACAGTGACTGATACTAGGTCGAGGTGAGAAAAAGAGAAAAAAAGACAGAGCGAAGTAAGAGAAAGCAAGTCGTTGGACTAGGATATCGAGGATGACAGATCAAAAAGGAAGAGGGATCATGGACAAATCAACAAGCGAAATAAGATGTCAACACATGATTTGAAGCAATGCTCGTGAAGGAAGGAAAGACAGGCTGGCAAAGCCCTAAAAATGCGGGTCAAGTTGACCTAGGGTTTTGGTATGTAGGGTTTTGACACCTAGGTTTCGTCCTAAGGGTGTCCGAGAGATATTGTAATATATAAATAAAGATTGAGAGGAGTAAGAAAGGGTTTGTAATTGGTAGAGAGTTCATAGTTACTATTGAGTGATTGTTGTTGTGTGAGAGAGAAGTGTTGGAGATCCTTTTGGTATTGTAATATCTTCAGCTGGGTGTGCAGGGAGGGGAGAGAAAGAGAGAGAAGAAGAGAATATCTGCTAGCTAAGAGCATAGATAAGAACTGTATGCTTCCATCTTAATATATCATAAAGCATAGTTTTGTGGACATGCCCTAGGGAGAGGGTGAACCACGTATATCTTGTGTTATGTGTGATTGATGATGTGTTCTCTGTCATTTGATATGCTTCTATTGTGATATTTTGTTAGATCTGAAATATAACTTGCGCAATAGGTTTAAGGAAGATAAAGAATAACTAGGTGACTGTGTGTTGTTGCTGTGAATCCACTCTGCATTTCCTCTAGTTGTAGACACCTATGTCCTGCAACCCCCTATAGCTACTTAGGGTGAGACTGCATATACTTCACAGGTGTTTTCGAAAGGGCCAGTAGTTAGGGCTTGTTGGTGTGTTGTTAGAGTTGAACCCCGGGTCTACCCCTATGCCAACAAATGGTTTTGTTGCTGGGACCAAAATATTCTTGAGGGAATGTCAAGGTGGTTTCCATCGAAGACAAAGATTCATAAGTGGATATAAGATCAATAAAAGGAATTCACTGAAGCCCAGAACAATAACCATAATCTTAGTACAAAGGATTGGTTGGGAAGATATATCCTTACTGATATACACGAGATTTTCTTTGGAGGAATCCATTAGGAGCTATATGAGTGGCTAGCTAGGTTAGCAAATACCCAAATCAAAGTCAGACTCAAACCACCTATGGTTTAGACATTGGTGCTGATTAAGAAGGTCAAGAGATTTGACAACGCTGTGTCAAGAGTAGTAGATCATTTGTTTGATAGTACCATCAGAGGGTATATCACTGAGATTGTTGTTGACAGAGTGGAATTGTATACCCAAGTAGAGAGATATTTCTTTAAGGGACTTAAAGGAAAATTTTTACATTTTTTGAAGTTGATGATCAATATGCTATTGCATGAGAAGAACATCTTGAAGATACATTAATCGATCAGATTGAAAGATCTGATGTTCAAAAATTCATACAGTGACAATGACATAGAGGCTGGACATACACGTAGTGGGAGAGTGTTCAAAGAAGTTCATCTCGCGAACCTATTTAATAAGAACTACAGAGACGAAGGGTTCTATAGTGGAGAAGAGGCAGATATGATAGACAAAGAGCATTCAAAATCCTCTAGGATAGAGGAACCTCACCGAGAAGAGCCAGAAACTTCAAGAACTGTGTCGACTGTTGAAGTAAGTACTATTATTCCTCTTGTTGCTTCAACAACATTAAGTAACTAGAGTAACCTAAGTCATCAGAACGCTCAGAGCATTGTCACTAGTAGTCCACATACTCAGTCAGGAAACCTAGTAAGATCTATGGTAGATGAGATGAGGTTACCCACCTTTAGAGGAGATGGATTTGAAGATCCTGATCAACACTGGTTTCTATGTGAAGTTGTGTGGAGTATTAAGAATATCACTGACGAAGCTGTCAAACGAGCTCAGTTTAGCACTACCCCAAGAGATTGTGCATTGAGATGGTACATAAAATTTTTCCAAGGAGTTACACACCTAAACTGTTGAATTCCATTAAGATTGCGCTAATTGTCGAATTCAAGAAACCTAATTCAGAGTCACAATGCATTACAGAACTAAAAGAAATCAAGCAAAGAACAACTGAACCTATGTGGGAGTTTGATCAAAGATTTAATACCTTGACGAGCCATTTGAGTTTTCATATCCTAGATGAACATAACAAGGAATGGTTCATTGTTTCCCTCTTACCACACATAAGAGTTCCTCTGATGCAACAAAAGATTGCTTCGCAAGCTGAGGCACTGTAGATCGCCATGAAATTAGAATCATCCCCTATGGGAGAATCCAACTCAGGTATGAGTCAAATATTGAGTCAACTAACTAGCTTATCACTGTAGTTTGAAGATATGAAGAAAGACAAGGGAAAATATTAAAGAGAAGACATCTGGTGCATCAGATGAAAATCAGAAGGCCATGAAAAGGAGAACTATCCCCTATTCCATGAATACTTGGCATCTGGAGCTCTGATCCCTTTGAAGCAAGTTACCCTACCTTGGTGCGAGGTATGTATAAATTGACATCGCCCTGGTGAATGTTACTATCTGGAAAAATATGTCCAGACACCCACAAATCTATATTACACGTTCTATAAGTCGGTAGGACACGATGACATGGATTGTAGGGCTTACGATCTCATCCATGAAAGGTCGAGGGATATATACAAAATTCAAGGTGAAGTACATCAAGAAGGAAGCATTGCATAGTATAATTCCCCTGGGAGAGGAAACTGCAACCCTCATGGTGGATTCTGAGGAAGAGGAAGAGGAGGAGGTATGGATCGAGGTCAAGGATAGATCGTCTGTTATAACTGCGCACAACTAGGATAATTTGCAAGGGGCCATCAGAACCCTTGTACCACTTGCAACTACTGCAACTCATTCGAGCATGTTATCGATGAATGTACAACATTGTTGGCTAAGATTCAGGAGAAATGAGGAGGAAACCATCAAATACAACTAATCAAAGAAGAATCTTGTGTACTACAACATTGGAAAAGAGAAAACACCAAAACTTGCTAATGTTGGAGATTATTGGGATGCTACCACCATTGACAAGATCACAGAGTTACTACATGAGTATCAGGACTTGTTTCCAACCAATTTCATTAATATGAAGGGTGTTAAAGGGCCCATGGGAGAGATGAGGATCCCTTTGAAACCAGATGCAAGTCCAATCAAACAGAGACCCTACAGATTGAACCCCAAATATAAGGATAAAGTGAATATTGAACATGCCATAATGTTGGAAGCAAGCATCATAGAACATGTTGAAGAGTCAGAGTGGATTATCCCTATGGTGGTACAAGATAAGAAAATAGGAGAAATCAGGATCTATGTAGATATTAGGAAGATGAATGATGTTTGTTTGCATGACCCATTCCCTATGCCATTCACGAATGAAGTGTTAGACAATGTAGGAGGATAGGAGGTATATTATTTTACAGATGAATTTTTAGGATACCAACAGATCCGATTTTCAGGATACCATCAGATCCGGATTGTCAAGGAAGATCGCCACAAGACCACATTTGCAATAGAATGGGGATCCTACCAGTATACAGTGATGCCATTTGTATTGAAGAATGCACCAACCATATTTTCTAGGGTGGTGGTCAAATTGTGATCATTGATAATCCAAGATCAATGACTGAAAATTATGTTTTTTTGGACCAATTTAAGTCTTGAAACCCAGAATAAATCATGACCCTTGATCTTCCTAGATCGACGAAAATGATTCCTAGTCTATAAAAGTATATATTATTGGAGGACATGGCTAAGGAATACTCTGATGAGTGATATTATGATCAATGGTGAAGATTGAACGGGGAAGAAGATCAATGATGGAGGCAAATAGTCTAATGACTATCCGAGTCATTGAGAGTCAGAAGGATTTGTGGAAGAAAGAATCCAATCGACATTGAATATATACTCAGAGTGAGTTATATCAATGGATTTGGAAAGAAAGCATAGAATTTGACCCATCAATACCAAAACCATTGTGGAATGATGGTGAATGGATCATGATTGTTGATCACGAGAGATCAATGATAGAGGTTGATACATTTGATCAAAGAACCTGATAGTCCAATATACCTAAGGCAAGATTTATTCAAATTGATAGTGAAGATCAAATCCTTAAGGGAGATTGATGGTGTAGGACTGTCGGAGTGGAGGCATGATCATTATAGTTTGTTCCGTTGGAGCCGACTAGTCAGAGTGGTCCTAGTCTGAAACGTCAGAGTCTTGCAGCTTGTTGAAGTCCAAGCTTCTCATAGCTTGGATTGGTCGGAGTGGGCCAAGTCACTAGATATCGACGATATTACTCTGACAAGAGAGGTTTGATGTTCTATGGGGAGTTAAATGCTTGATGAAGCACTAGCACTTGGTCATAGCTCAAGGTCACGTGGAGGATTAAGTGATCGATATTCTAATTCTTAGTTGTTTAGCACTTGATAAATGTCCAAGGTCGTAACCCTTGGTTGTGTGAAGAAAGGACTGGGTGCCAAAGGAGGAAGGGGTTGGCGGTGTAGAGTCTTGGTACAAGGTTGTAGTGCTCAGTCACGTGAAGGGGAAGGAGCTTAATACCTAGAAAAAAATAGGTGCTCGAATCTTGAAAGGAAGGATAGCACCAATCTGAGGAGCACTTAAGTTAAGAACCTATTTCTAATTCAGGTAACGACTATGTGCACAAAAAAAGAGAATCCAGAACTCTATTAAAGGAGAATTGTGGGACTGTATCAAGAGTTTGAGAGAAAATCAAGTGTTGTAACTAAAGAAGATTTTATTCTTACTCTCCATCTGTGGATTTTTTGACTAGGAGGTCTTCATCAATTAAGAAGGGTGGTTTGAGAAAAGAGAAAATAAACCTTTTGTAAAAGGACAAAATTGGAGATTCCATATTGTTGTAGAATGTTACTGGAGAAACCGATGGAGAATATTAAAGTTGCCATGTATTCACCATTATGATTATTATTGTTAGTGTCGATACTTAATTTGTTTTTTTTTTCTTTGTGGATTTTCTGTTACAATTGAAAAAAATTGAGCTCTAAGATTTATCACACCTATGAAAACAAGTGCAAAAAGGATGAAATTGTGGATTTCAGAGAGCCATAAATTTCAACTTCAAGATCAGATTGAGGCACATAAATAGTCATTGGAAATATATTTAAGTGAAGACAACTATCCACCCAGAATATTGAGCTAGGAAGCACATTGTTTAGAAAATTGAAGAATACCTCTGGTGGCTTAGAGAGAGAGAGAGAGGGGGGAATGTTGGTTTGGGAATGCATAACTATCAAATCATAAATTAGAATAAGGCCTAAGTAAAACTGCTAGAAATTTAGTGTAGAGGAAAATATGACAAAAGGATTGAAGAATCCTCTAAGAGAGAATCTGGTTATTATCTAAAGGTATAGAAAAAAAGGATAGGGAAGAATGGGAAATCTTGTAGAAAATGGTTGAATCATCTAGAGAAAGAGACCCACTTCTAGTATTCGAGTTCGCAGTGGAAGTAGGATACACTATAGAGAAATTAGGGATATAATAATGAAGGTTATTTCACTTGAAAAGTACCCCTGAATGAAAAAATAATACCCTTGGGAATGGATAGTCTTGAGTGGAAAAAAATCATGGCTTCATAGGGAATTGTCAAATGAGTGGAGAGAGAAATTGGGAAATCCAATGGATAGCTAGAAGCAATAGCAAGGATGTAGAGTACTTATATTTAAGTTGATTCAAGGATATTGTGGTAGTAGAGTGATGAAATGTTGTGAGATACCTCATTCCAAGGTGTTGGAATATTTCATAAAGGTAAAGTTTGGGAATGCCTACCTAAGAGAAGTTGTTGTCAATATAACACATTGGTTGGATTGTAGAATGGACAAGTGGAACTTGGATGGAAAGTGTTCAGAATAGGGAATAATAGTGTAGATGAATAGAATGGGAGAACTGTAACACCCGAAGGTCGAGCCCCTGCTGAATTGTAATTATGTTATAGGTTGGTGAGCCAAGTGGTTATAAGATGGAAGAATTTTATGTTTATTAGGCTGGAGAGACTAGATTCTTAAGCCACTTGAGCCTATTTTTGTATATGTAAACACTCATATCATTAATAAAATTACAACGTTGTGTGTATACCGCCCACGAAGAAAGCATTATGGGGGACTATGCTCCACTAGGTAGGGTAAGGGAAGGGGCTAAGTGTCTAGGAATAGGGGCTAAGCTAGAGGGCTTAAATCTAAAGTAATAATATTATATTATTATTTCCTAAAGGGTAAGGTTGACATAATTGGTGTTTCCTGAAGTTCCTAGGGAAAGGGAATGAGTGTTAAGTGGAGCTCATGCAGCTTTAGGAAGACATGTGTCAACCTGGGCACATGCAATTTATAGCTAGGAAAGTCAGCTCGTTGGGGGTTCCACTCACCATTCTATCACGGTTCCTTAGCTAGTATCACATTCCTCTCACCATTATCTCATGGTTCCTTGGCCAGTCTCGTGTTCCACTCACCATTCTCTTGTGGTTCCTTGGCCAGTATCACGTTCCGCTCACCATTTTCTCGCGACTCCTTGGCCAGTCGGGCATTCCCTCATCAGTCTCATGACCCCCCACACTTCTCGCAAGTCTGCCATTCACCCACTGATTCACTCACTGAACCATCCTCCATCGTCAACCTCTGCAACATTCATGCACCATTGGAACCTACAAGAACTTTTAATTATCCCATAATTTCCCTATGAAGCACAATGCACTTGTACCTTGCCTAAGCCATACCGTGCCTTAACAGTTTGTTGTTGTTGCCAACGCAATTCCTTGACTAAGAATGGATTGCTGCCATCATGTGTTTCATACCGAGTTGTGTTTTTTCCATCACCCTTACTGGAATTGACTTAGGATCTGGACTGAAGAAGTAGGTTGTGAGGCCTATGGTCTGAAGAGCTGGGTTATCAGATCCATGGACTGAAGAAGAAGGTTGTCAGGCCTGTAAGAAACTCTATCCAGGTGAGAGAGATTGTTGGGGAAGTGATTTTCCCATAGGGAGCCCAACAATGGCTATAGTGCTCTGAGAATTCTTATCTGGCCTGTTGTTGAAGCCCTAGAAGGGAAGTGGGGCAGTCGAAGGACTGTTGAGCGGAGAAGGGGGACACTTTCTGGGGTGGGAAATGAATGTGGGAAATGAGAGGCTGTAGGATGTAGTGTGGGTTGGATACTGGGAAGAAGAATCCTTCCTGTTGATCTGTGTGACCTTTTTTCTTTCTTTGCCAAGCCCGGGAATCCCTTACCCAGTGGAGTTTAGTCCCAACTAGGGGGTGACCCACTACTGAGCATGATGATAAACGTGGTCTAAGGTTGGGAGGTTCATGGGAGGTCTGCATGGAGTTGGTGGTCATCTATTAAAAGATAAGTCTCAGATCTTTGTTCTTTGTATGATGTGTATCTAGAAATCAAGTTATAATGTTATTGGAATTGTCTGTATATATTGATTGTATGTTTAATGTTGTTTCTGCATGAATAAGTGTATGAACAAAATGCTATAACGATTTAAATTGCATTAGATAGATATGTATATAAATATATGTGGTATCAGAGCATGAAATTTATTCAGTGGCATGGCCTGACCTGTTGGTTAAGGCTGAGGCTATCACGAATTGGTATCAGAATAGAAAAGAAAATATAGACCTGATTAGGTAGTGTTACCCGATAGAGGTTGATGGCCAGGGATGTTACAAATTAGTATTAGAGCTAAGAGAAACGTCCCAGAAGTGGTGTTTCCCGTCCTGTTGGTGGTTGGGGATGTTACAAATTGGTATCAGAGCCAAGGTTTCAACGCTGATCCTGGATGAGCCATGTCAGTGGAAGTTGAAGAAAAAATTTCGGAGAAGAATTGTTGTCAAAATGGACGAAATTGAAGTTCAGAGCCCATGGTTACAACACCGAACCTGGATGGGACATGAAAGAGGAATTTAGAGTAAAAAGTCTAGAGAAATTTTATGTACAGAGTGCTAGAAGGGTGTTGAGAGAACACTTGGATTGTGTTCAGAAGCACAGGAAGTATAACGGATTAAGAAATGGCCACAGAGAAAGAAACCAGAAATTTGTGGTGTTGGGCCCTAGGATTCGTTCAGGAGAAGGAGGACCCTTCAAAACCGTCAGATCTGGAGAATAGTGCAGGTAGGTTAACCTCAAAGTCCTTCGGCCTTCACAACTTCGATGAATTTATGAGTTATAGAGAAAAAGGGGCCGAAGCCCGAAGCTCCGAAGTCCCTGAGGGGATCTACATGGTAGATCCGGAGAGAAGTGTTATCTTTATATCAAGCCAAGAGAAGAAGATAAGACATGTGGTGAAAATCAGATCTCAGTCATTAGATCTACACGCAAGTGATTGTGAGTCATAGATATCACATCAGTTCATATTTTGACGTTCAGGAGAATTGGAGTGTACTGTTGTGGAATCTCTCGAAGCCCCGATGCTCTGAAGTCCCGAAGCAAAAGAGAAGAAGTGGTGTGGCATGATGAAGTCACCTAGGGTGATGTGGACCCTTCCTAGACATGCCATGTGCCACCACCTTGATGTTGACAACTGTACTATGTGGACCCCGGAAGGTAAGGAAGTTCAAGAGTTTGCCATTTGAAAGAATTGGGGTGTGCAACTGTAAAAAATGTTGAAGATCGAAGTTTCGAAGTGATGTGGCTTACTGACATCACTCAAAATGACGTGGAAACATGGGATATGTGCCACATGTTAGTGAGTTAAGAACCTTTGGATGATTGAAATGCCCATTAGAATGTGACATGTGTCACTCATCTGATTGGGCCACGTGTTTGCTTCTAATATTTCTCTACGTGGCCCTCCTCTCAAGCATGGATGGTGGGTCCCCTGATGGTCATAGTCGTTGTGTGGCACCAGATAGTGAAGTAAAAAGACTTGACACTCCATAATAAATGGTTCATGATGGAATGTGAGGAAGAATCCCCAAAGTTTCGTAGCGTCGAAGTAATGTGACGTAATGACGTCACTAAGGGTGACGCAGAAGTATTAAGAGATTCACAGTTTGGGAGTTTTGGGGTTTGCAGATGTGAAATCCTATGAAGTCCCAAGGCCCTAAAGCTACAAAGTCTCGTAGCCCAAAGCTCCAAAGTCCCAGAGCCCTGAAGTCTAGATGTTCTATAGTAAGTATCAATCGTTGGATGTTGGGAAGTCATGGACCATTGATCCACAACACTTCACGAGTTCGACAATTTGACACTCCATAGAATTGTTGTGATGTTCCTTAGATACCGTCAAATCCTGGAGTTCCAAAGCTCCTATCCACCATATATCATATCAAGGAATGCAGACCATAGATCCACCATTCTTTGCGTGTTCGAAAATTCATTGTTCTGGGATGTTGTGACGCACGGAAAAGGGAAACCTCTGAAGCTCCGTATCCTGAAGTTTCAAAACTCCAAATAAGCACCCAAACCATTAGCACTGGATCACAGTTATGGTCACATGTGAACCAAAGGATGAAGAAAAAGGGGCTAGCAACCGAAATTTGTTGCAGAACAGAGCTAGGCTTAGAGATAAAATCCCGAGGGGTTCTTGATCGACCAAGACCCATTGAAAATGGAATCTGATATTGTTTTTTTTGTGGAATCAGATTGGTTTACTCTGGAAAATTATTAAATTTTGATAGCCTGACAAAAGTTCGGTTGAATTCACATTTTGTAGAGTTAACAATTGACATAACCAAACCGAATTGTTCCACGGTGCAGAGAACGAAGGAGGCACATGATGATTTCAGTTTGGAGAATGAAGCTAGAGGAATGGATGTCCATTTGGGAGTTGAAGGAATGAACTCCAATGGGCATGAAGAAGAAATAGATAAAAGAGTGAGCATGATGAAAATTATTAAAAATTTGCAGAAAGATGTCCAAAATCACCAGGCAGATAACAAAAAGATTATGAGAGCCATAGAGAAAAACAGAGACTTCAACATGAAGTTGATGCAAAACCTTGAAACAATAGAAAATAAATTGGATAAGGAGAGTGGCTCAAGAAAATCAGGAAGTCACAGGTCTCTTGATGAGAAAAGAAGAACAAGAAGTGTTAGCAGACATCACCATCACTCCCCGAGGCATTCCAATAAGAGAGAACACAACAACTCAAGTCCATCCCCTGTCAGGAAGCATAATCAGTCTAGGGTGGATTAGATACAAGGAGAAATGAAAAAAATCAAACCTCCTACATTTGATGGTGAACATAAGAAGGATGAAGATGAAGAGACATGGCTATTGGGAATGAGAAAGTATTTTCAATTGCATAATTATTCTTCTCATGCAGAAGGAAGGATTGCCATCAATCAAATCAAAGGAAAGGAATCCATGTGGTGGGATCAACTTGTGGAGGTTCAACACATTAAAGAGAAAAATGTTACTTGAAGGGAATTCAAGGAGTATTTTGAAAAATAAATACTTGACTAAGAGATACTATGACAAGAAAATGAAAGAGTTATTTGAACTCAAGCCTGGGAGTATGACAATAGATGAATATGAAATAAGGTTTTTAGAATTGCTGAAGTATGTTTCTTTCATTAAGGATGAGACAATTAAGATTCAAAGGTATTTGAGTGGGTTTCCATCATCCATCAGTGAAAAAATACAATATGATTGTCCCAAAACATTAGAGGAGACCATAAGGTGAGCTAAGTTCCTATATGATCAACAAAAAGAAAGGCCAACTTTCCAAAAATCTTGGGAAGATAAGAATAAATTCAAGATGGATCAAAGGAAGAAAGGAACTAATCCACCTTTCTTTAAAAATAATCCTTAGGGACAACCCAATTCTAGAGAACCCAGATAGATTGAGACAGGGGGTCAAAGGCCAAGGAATCCACCTATTCAATGTTGGGGTTGTAAAGGAGATCATATGTTTAGATATTGTCCTCATATAAGTGACAAAGTGAGAGTTGTTCACAATGTTCAGTGAGATGAAAGAATGGAGGAAATGGGAATAAGTGTACCAATGATCTATGCCACCCTAGACAACAAGCAAACAAAGTATCAGTCACATATGATTGAAGTGGAAGGTATGATCAACAACCAAACCATTACTATTTTAATTGATTCAGGAGCTAGTCATAGTTATATAGATCCTAAGATGGTGGAAAGTTTTCATTTTCCAAGAAACAAGCATGGAAAATCTTGGTTGGTGTTGCTGGCTACCAGAGCCAAAAGAAAAGTTAATGAGATGGTTAAGTCATGTCTTATGTACATGAATGGTATGATCACAAGGGAAGATTTGAACATCTTTCCTTTAGGTTCCTATGACTGTCTAATTGGGATGGATTGGTTGGACCAACATCATGCTATCCTAGACTATCATAAAAAGGAATTTACTTGCTTGGATGAGGAAGGGAACCTGAGGAAAGTGCAGGGAATTCCCAGGGAAGTTACTATCCGAGAAATTTCAGCAATGCAACTGAAGAAATGTTACATAAAAGGGTGTCAAATATTTGCAGCTCATATGGAAGAAGCACCTAAGGATAAGGTACCAAATCTAGAGGATCATGTAGTCCTGGAATATTTTGAATATGTGTTCAAGAAGGTACCAGGACTACCCCCGAAGAGAGATACTGATTTCTCTATAAATTTAATGCCTGGAGCAGCTCCAGTGTCAAAGACTCCTTACAAAATGAGTACACCAGAGCTGAAGGAGTTGCAAATGAAGCTTGAAGAACTTTTGAAGAAGGGGTATATACGCCCAAGTGTGTCACCTTGGGGTGCCCCAGTCTTGTTCATGAAGAAGAAATATGAGACATTGAGATTGTGCATTGATTTCAGACAGTTGAACAAAGTGACTATAAAGAACAAGTATCCTCTACCAAGGATTGATGATATCTTTGATCAGTTGAAGGATGCAAGGATATTTTCGAAGATAGATCTTAGGTCAGGATACGATCAAGTAAGGATTAAATAAGAAGACATCATCAATACTTTCTTTAAGACAAGGTATGGTCATTATGAGTTCACAGTGGTGTCATTTGGGTTATCAAATGCACCAACTATTTTCATGTGCTTAATGAATGGTGTTTTCCGAGAATATTTAGACAAGTTTGTCATTGTCTTTTTAGATGGCATACTTGTATATTCCAAGTCAAAAGAATAGCATGAGAATCATTTGAGGATGGTGTTGCAAGTGCTAAGAGAGCATCAGTTGTATGCCAAATTGAGCAAGTGCTCATTCTATCAAAACATAATTCACTATTTGGGGCATATTATATCTGAAGAAGGGATAGCAGTGAACCCTAAAAATATTGATGCCATTAAAGGGTGGTCAACACCGAACAATGTGATAGAGCTCAGCACATTCATGCATCTAGCTGGCTACTACAGAAGGTTCATTGTAGGGTTTTCGACAATAGCTCACCCCATCACTTCCTTGCAAAGGAAGGGAAAGAAGTTTCAATGGATAGAAGAATGTGGAAGAAGCTTCCAACAATTGAAGCAGTTGTTAACCAATGCTCCAATTCTGAGGATCACAGATCCAAATGAATAATGCATTGTATGCACAGATGCATGTAATGAAGGACTTGGTGGAGTCCTCAGTCAAAATGGATTTGTTGTATGTTATGAATCAAGGAAGTTGAAGGAGAATGAAAGGATTTATGCCACTCTTGACTTGGAGTTGGAAACCATAGTGCACGCTTTGAAGAAGTGGAGGCACTACCTCATGGAAAAGAGGTTTGATTTCGGGACAGACCATAACAGTCTAAAATATTTATTTGATTGGCCAACTCTAAATGCTAGGAAAGGACGATGGTTAGAATTTCTCAGTGAATATGACTTTGATATAAAGCATATAAAGGGGAAAGAGAACAAAGTGGTTGATGCACTCAACAAAAGAGTGCATGAGTTTCCTGCTACAACCATTATCATGTACCAATCATATTTGAAAGACATAATTTTGGAGGCTGCAAAATCAGATTTGCAATACAAGGAATTGGTAACAAAATTGCAGCAAGGTAAAATGCAACAGAAAGTTGAAGATTATGAATTGGGAATTGATGGAATTAGCTTGTTCAGAAACAAATTTTATGTACCCAATTATTCTGAATTGAGGAGTGCAATTTTAAAATAAATTCACAATGTACCTTATGCAGGACACCCAGGATATCAAAAAACAATTTCAGCAGTCAGGAGCCAATATTATTGGCCAGGCATGAAGAAGAAGATTGTTGAATACATAGCTAAATTCTTGGAATGTCAAAGGGTCAAGGATGAGCATAGACACCCAGCTGGGTTACTAAAACCATTACCCATTCCTGAGTGGAAATGGGAAGTTGTAACAATGGATTTCATCACAAGATTTCCCAGAACAAGAAAACAACATGATGCAATCATAGTGGTGGTGGACAAGCTTACTAAAGTTGTCCATTTCATTCCTATGAAGGTTACTCACAAGGAAACCAATGTTGTTGATATTTATAAGAGGGAAGTAGCATGCTTGCATGTCATACCCAAGAAAATTGTGTCTGACAGAGACCCAAAGTTTACCTCAAAGTTTTGGAGAGGCTTATTCAAAGGGTTCAAAACAAATCTAAACTTCAGCACAACCTATCATCCTAAGTCTGATGGGAAAAAAGAAAGGCTGAATCAATTGATAGAAGATATGTTAAGGATGTATGTGATGGAAAAACCATCTAAATGGGAAGATTGTCTACAATTGGTATAATTTGCCTACAACAATGGGTATCAAGCATCACTGAAGATGAGCTCATTTGAAGCACTTTATGGAAGAAAGCGCAACACCCCAGTAAGCTGGGACAACCCAGTTGATAGGGAAGTGGTTGGGCTACAGTTTCTCAAGGAAATGGAAGAGAGAATGCTGAATATTAAATAGAATTTGAAGGTTTCCTAGGAAAAGCAGAAAATCTATGTAGACAAAGGCAAAACCCACAGGGAGTTTAAAATGGGTGATCATGTTTTCTTGAAAGTGAAGGCCAACTGAAGCTCCCTGAAGTTGGGAAATTGTTCAAAGTTGGCAGCTCGATATTGTGGGTCGTTTGAAAGACTAGAAAGGATTGGTCTATTATAATATATGCTTGCATCCATGACTATTCATAATGTATTTCAAGCCTCATTTCTTAATAAATATATACCTGATGCTAATCATGTTATTGATTGGAATGTGATTCAGGTGGAGCAAGAAAGCTCTTTTTAGGTGCATCTGGTGTGCATACTGGACCGAAAAAGAAAGAAGCTCCAGAATTGAGCCATAGGGCTTGTAAAGGTTCAGTGGACCTGGTACGGTCCCGAGGACACAACATGGGAGCATGAAGATGCTATGTGGGCATAGTACCCACATCTTTTTGAATATTTTGGAAATCTTGTTGTTGTTGTGTAAATAAGTTGCACTGAGGACAATGAAAAAATAAGGGGAGGGGATTGTAATACCCCAAGGTCAAGTCTCTATTGAATTGTAATTATGTTATAGGCTGGTGAGACAAGTGGTTATAAGATGGAAGACTTATATGTTTCTTAGGCCAGAGATCCTAGATGCTTAAAGCCAGTGAGGCTATTTTTTTATATGTAAAAACTGATATCATTAATAAAATTACATCGTTGCGTGTAGACCACCCATGAAGAAAGAGTTATGGGGGACTATGCTCCACTAGGTAGGGTAAGGGAAGGGGCTAAGTGTCTAGGAATAGGGGCTAAGCTAGAGGGGTTACCTCTAAAGGAATAATATTATATTATTATTTTCTAAAGGCTAAGATTGACATAATCGGTGTTGTCCAAAGTTCCTGGGGAACAAGAAAAAGTGTTAAGTGGAGCTCATGCAACTTCAAGAAGAAATGTGTCAACCTTGGCACATGCAGTTTATAGCTGGTAAATCCAACTCATTGGGGGTTCCACTCACCATTATCTCATGGTTCCTTGGCTAGTCTCGCATTTCGATCACCATTCTCTCGCGGTTCCTTGGCCAGTGTCGTGTTCCACTCACCATTCTCTCGCATTTCCTTGGCCAGTCTCATTTTTCACTCACCATTATCTCGTGAATCCTTGGCCAATCGGGCATTCGCTCACCAATCTCACGACCCCCCATGATTCTTGCAAGTCTTACATTCACCCACTTATTCACGCACTGAACCATCCTCCATCATCAACCTTTGTAGCATTCACGAACCACTGGAACTTGCAGGTCCCTATGAAGCACAACACACCTGTACCTTGCTTGAGACGTTATGTGCCTTAACGGTTTGTTGTTGTTGCCAACTTAGTTCCTTGAATGAGCATGTCTTGCTACCATCATCTATTCCATACCAATCTTTTTTGTTTCCATCACCCTTAGTGGAATTGACTTAGGAGATGGACTGAAGAAGCAGATTGTCAAGCCTATGGTTTGAAGAGGCAGGTTTTTAGGCCCATAGACTGAAGAAGCAAGTTGTCAGGCCTGTAAGAAACTCTCTCCAGGTGAGAGAGATGGTTGGGCAAGTAATTTTCCCAGAGAGATCCAAATGATAGCTATAGTGATATGAGAATTCCTATCTGACTTGTTGCTAAAGCCCTGGAAGGGAAGTGGGGCATCCAAAGGACTGTTGAGTGGAGAAGGGGCACACTTCCTAGGGTGGGACATGCATGTGGGTAATGAGAGGTTGTAGGTTGTAGTGTGAGATGGATCCTGGGGAGAAGAATCCTTCCTGTTGATCTTTGCGACCTTCCTGTTGTCATTGCCAAGCCTAGGAATCCCTTGCACAATGGAGTTTAGTCCCAACTCAGGAGTGACCCACTGTTGAGCATGATGAGCAATGTGGTATAAGTATGGGAGGTTTGTGGGAGGTCTACATGTAGTTGGTGGTCATATATTAAAATATAAGTCCCAAATATATGTTCTCTGTATGATGCATATCTGGAAATCAAGTTATAATGTTATTGGAATTGTCTGTATATATTGCTTGTATGTTTAATGTTTTTTCTGCATGAATAAGTGTATGAACATAATGATATAACTGTTTAAATTGCATTAGTTATATATGTATATAAATATATGTGGTATCAGAGAATGGAAGTTATTCGGTGGCATGGCCTAGCCTATTGGTTTACGCTGGGGATGTCATGAATTGGTATCAGAGCAGAAAAGAAAATATAGAGTTGATTGGGTAGCATTACCCAGTAAAGGTTGATGGCCATGGACGTTACAAATTGGTATCAGATCTAAGAGAAACATCCCAGAAGTGGCGTTTCCCAGCCTGTTGGTGGTTGGGGACGTTACAAGAATAAAAGGTAGCCAGGATCTTAAGGAAGTTCAAGGACAACCAACTACAACACAAATAAATAAATAAATAAGTGAATTGAAACATAATTGCACTAGAGTGCATGATGCATACAATGAGGTTATGATGCATATGCATTAGTAGGAACGCTAAAAATGAATGCTTGATGCATATGGATGTGCATTGGTGCATATGTACATGCTTGATTATGCATATGGAATTCTTGTGGGATTAGAATAGTCTATTGGTATATACATGAAAAAATGATGTTACAGAAATTGAGTATGACTAATGATGGATTATGTATTCTATGAAAAATGATATAGCATAGTTAAATATGTGGATGCTTCTACTGGTTATGACTTCCATCTATGTGAAGACCCATGAGGGTGGTAGGAATGTTGATCAAAAGTATGGAGGAGGAAGCCTGTGAGATTCTACAAATACCATATGATCAGGTAGCATCAAGTAGGTTGATAACAACCATGTAGATATGCATTTGGTTGCTTCTAATGCTGAAGGGAATTGAGATAAGAATTCCCTCAATTAATTTTTCAAGATTTAAATTGATATGTAGTAGCCAAAGTCCTAGAGTAAATAAATGTGGTTGATGCTAGAATGCATTTATATAAAATGTGGTTGATGCTAGAATGAATTTATATAAAATGTGGTTGATGCTAGAATGCATTTATCTAAAATGATAACAACCATGTAGAATGAATTTATCTAAAATGATAACAACCATGTAGAATGCATTTATATTGAATTACAGGTTTGTTACAATTTTGAGATCACTTTTTGGAGTTTTTGAAAATGTTACAAAGATAAGATGAGAATGTGCATGACACTGATAATTTGTTTGGAAAATTGTTGTTGAAGTTTTGCAACTTTGGGCAGTCATTCTCCATAAGAAAATACAAGGAAACCATTATAGAAGACCCTGGAAGGAACTAGAAAGAAATAAATGACAAGAATATCAAGTTGTCTCCATTGACGCATTGAAGAAATACTTGAAAAACAAAAAAAGAAAAAGTTAAAGGACAAAAATGACAAGTCGGTCATGCTAGTAAAATGAGGTGACTTGATTAGTTTAAATAAAGCAAAGTTCATTTAATTATTACACATTCACATAGCTCCTTAGCCAGTGCAAAAGTATAGTAGCAGTTGCAGTAGTAGTTCCAATGAATTCTTCAAGGAGCATATTAGGAGTTGTTTTGTTGGTGCACTATCTTTGTTCAGTGATGCACCATGATTGAGGGTTCTTCCTCACACTAGGGCACAACTTTCTATGTGATTGGATTCTGGTGATGTGTTCATGAACTTGGATTCAATTTCTTCTAGAGAAAAGTTTGTTGGTTTTTTCCCCCAAGTTCAGGTTTTCCCTGGATAAATCTTGTGTCTATCGTGCATGTCTATCTCTCTATGATTCTGTTATTTCTGCTACAGTTTTTGTTTCAACTAAAATTTTTAGTTTGTAATTATTCTATGATAACAGTGACATTAAAATCTATTTGAAATCATAAGGTAATAATTATCATATCTGGAAATTAGAAAAAATCAATAATTGCATGTTGAGGAAAATTGTAGGTGGAGTGGTCTTGGATATGGAAATAATGTAAGCCCATAAGGAATATTGGTATCTACTTCTACAAGATCCAAACATTATGAATATAAGCTCATGCCTGGAAAAAAAAATTCTTATATAAAACAATTTTGGAAATTGGAATTTAAAAATTACTAACAATCTATTTGGTTGCGTGTAAATTGAAGAAATTGCAGGGAGAATGGTCTTGGACATGGCAGGTATTTAAGCCCATAAATAAGACCAATTTATATTTMTGCAAGAGACAAAAATTATGAGCATAAACCTCATGCCTGGAAATTTTATTTTCTATACAAAACAAATTTGACAAATATATAATTACGAATTGTTATGGTATGATAACAGTTTGTTTGGACGACTGTAATTTGGAAAATTGTTGGTAGAATAGTATTGGATGTGGGAGGGATGTAAGAAAATAAGAAAGACTGATATATAGTACTGCAAGAGACAAAATAATTATGAGAGGGAAGCTCATGCTTGGGAAATTTTGTTTTTCTGTATAAAACATATTTGACATTTAATGAGTAAAATTGCTATGATGATATCTCATGATGTATGTATGCATGTAATACATATTAGATGTTGAATATTGAATATGTAAGCTTGAGAATAAGATCACCAAAGGGATATCAATCTCAATGACAAAGGCATGGAACGAAGAAATTCCAGTGGACTTGTTGCAACTAGAGTTCTTGGAGTCGCAACTATGGAAACTTCTCGGTTGAGTGCACTAAAGACCTGAAGAGAAGTGGTACAACCTGAAGGACTACAGAGCAGAGAATGGGGTACACTCCTTGGGTTGTGTAGCCTAATGGGGAAGGAGACATTGCTGGTTGGAACTACTACTAGAAAAATAAATTTTGAGTACATTATGCATGTTTTGGGAAAGAGTTCCTATGTATGCATGTTTTTAGGATGGAATTCCAATTGTTATTGGATAAATCGATGAATGAGAACATAAACCGATCTCCCTAGATCCACCTAGATCTAGAAAAAAATGAGACAGGACATGGTGCTTTCCCTAAGATTAATCATTGAATTTTCTATCAAAGAAGAGATGAGTGACATACCTTTGAATATCGCTTCCTTATGTCTTTGTTGTTCATGCTTCGCTTTGATGCTCTTGTGCTATTGATCCTGCAATGGAAAAAAAACCAACCAAAGTGAAAGAAACAATAATGTGTTCAATGAAAACCTATACATGTGATCAAGGAGTCATGAATAAAATGAGAATGATTTTATTGGAAAAAAACATGCCACTGTATTATATTAAGTAAAAGTGGAAGATACAACCGAGCCGCCTTGATGTTGCAAGGTTCCCTTTTAGTGGCCCTTTTCTCCAACACACACATTTGATTCAAACTTGCATGAAGATGACCCACAATAGCTTGATGAAACAATGGATATCTCAAGCATCAATTGAAATAGAGTTCCTCACACAATCTTCAGCCTATTCCTTCATAAATTCCTTACTTGATCTTGCTTGCTTTTTGCTTAACCTTTTCCATGAGAAATCAATCATTATATAGGAGAAGGATAAATGGTTAAAGAGATTAGGATGATCCCACCAAATCAGAGAAGCCAATAGGATCCCAACCATACAGATGCCACCTCATATTCTATAAGATTCCCTTCTAGAATCTTCGTGAACTTCGTCCATTTTCTTAGTCTTAAAACACTGTCGCACCCTCTCTATAGAGCAACCTGCAGAAATTCCACAAGATAGGTTAAGGACAGCCTGCGGAAATTAGGCATTTCCGCACTGTGTATTACTCTTAGCTTGCGACGTCCTTCTAGAAACAAGTTTTGTAGAGGGAGAAACCAGTTACTTTTGTCATACAAAAGATCATTTTGAGAGCCTGAGTACATGCTTGTAGAACATCACCAGGGTGACCAAAATAATGTGTAATAGAATTCCCCCCAAAGTATGAGGCTGGAACTGGTGACAACCGAAATACTTTGTAAAATGTGTGTGTGTGTGTGTTGGGAACAAGGAGCGCACCAATCAGGAACTTGCAAACAACCAAGCATCTGCACAATATTATACCATTTTTGAGGTAGGCATTCCCATGCTTAGACTACAAGTGAATTGAATCATGAATGTCATTCATGGCCACCAATCATACACCGTGGATCCATGTCATCAAGATTCTAGATAGCCACCAGGAATACATTGTGGATCTATGTTCTATAAAACTCAAAACCAGACATAGCCATGATATATACAAAGTGGATCTATGTGTCAATACAAGTCATAAATACTCCATTGCAACCTAGACAAAAATTGTGAGATCCAGGGTCTCCAATCCCATCATCCATAAGTATGAATCTAGCCATGTGATTACAAGTGTTGAATTCGAACATGGTAGAAACCACTTGATTACTGATCATTGATGAAAACCATTAACAAGTGCGAGGGAAATCACCATTGATGTCAACAAATCCCAAGGTAACTTAGTACAATCCATTGAATATGAAAAAATGAGTTGAAGTCGAACACTCGATAAAATATCTCGATCAGGGATCAATGATGTGAATCCACTGTCGAAAGCGAAGAAACCTGCCATTGAGGCATGCAGGCTCTAATCTACTAAATGATTTCTAAGTCTTGTTCCCAGATGATGAGTTGAAGTCGACAGGAAAATAATCATCACAGGAGCACCTTGATGTATCCCCCATCAATGACACAGAATAAGTAATAGATTTAGGGTATACCAAAGTATGAAAATGATTTGAAGCTGACACAAGGAAGGCTGGCATGGTAGGAATTGATAAGTGCAGATGGCTGACTTGAGAGAGGGCTTGTGCAAGATTGGAATTCTCTTGAACATATGAATGACACGAAAATGGCCTTGGCAGCATTGAATCAAAGATGACCCGATATATGAACTTCCAAAAGGTCAAACAAGAGACAAATTGATTTCCCAACCCAGGTTCAATGACAAAGGGGGTGTCATGTTCAAGAGAGACTATTACTGCCACTAACACAAATACAAAGACACATTTCTTTCCCAAATTTTCCCCCACCATTTCTGGCCAGTACCTCTTTATTTTTCCGCAAGCTTAAGGAGGATAACATATACTTGTTGATGTATGCTCATCCTTTGGACAAGTCCTTCAGAATATGTTTAATGAACCCTAAGAAGGAGTGGTTCGGTCCCATGTGGGTCTTTCAATGTTTGTTCAACGAGCCCAAAGAGAGAAAGCTTGGAGGTTTCTCATATTTAGAGAGTTTGAAAAACATTTAAAGATAACTCTCTCAGTTCCTTTTTTGTAAATTAGCTTAATGAAACTGAAAAAGTGATAAACTATCACCCATCAAACATTTTCTTCAAATACTTTTATGAGCGTGAAAAGAACAAGTTCACTCGGTGATATTTTTGTTTTTGCGGAGCGTGAAAAGATCTTAAAGGATACTCCATAGGTTTCTCTTTTCATGTTACCATGACGAGTACGAAAATATGACAAAAGTATACTCGGATATGTTCTCACTAATTTACAAGTACATGAACGAAAAAAGACTGTGTTTGAGGTTTTTCCTGAAAAACCTAAAAAGCATTTGTACATGTGACAAATGAAAAAACAAATTAAGAAAAGTATCTGAATTCCATCGTTCAGGCTCCTATATCATTCATCTACGAAAAATACAACACTCTCAATACCATTAGAACATTAGGATTTAGGTAAAAATGAATAAAATAATATAAGAATTCAATAGAAAAAGTAAAAAGTGAATAAATATAGGTGAAAACCCTTTTTTACCATTTCATTGTCATTTTACCCAAAACTTATCCAAAAAACCCCTTTTTTCCTCAAACTTCCTCTGTCGATTGTGGGAGATATGGGCGACCATTTGACGGATGACTTCCACTAGAAAGGTAATCTCCTGGTCCTCTGTATTTTCCATGGATTAATCTTCTTTTTCACTGGTTAAAAAATAGTGTTTGAGTCTGTTTTTAGACTGGTAGGTGCGCAGAGGGGCCACCGTAGTTGGCATATATCACGCCCTGCAGAAACCATAGGTTTTTGTAGGTGGCTTTTGGTTCACCTGTGGAATTCCCACACTATGCATAAAGCTTAACCTGTGGCGGGTGAAAACCAAAATTTCTTTAGATGTGTTTAACCAATAAAAAACTTCAAGGAAGTGAAAAAAAGGTGTTGACTTCTCCCTATGGCTCTTATGCAGGTTTTCAACTGTCAAAATGATGGAGTGAAGGGAGAGAGAACACGAGGACGATAATATCGTTTCTGAGAATGACCTAGGAACAGTTAATACCCTCTGACAAAGCGGGCTCCTGAAATTCTTCAAGATCTAGGGCATCAGGACCCAACTGAGGTTACTCGAGTACTTGGTCCACATGTGGGATGCGAATCAGCAGGTGTTCCACGTGGGAGTCCACACACTCACCCTAGATATCGAAGATATCTATTTTTTTAAGGGTTTATCATGCCGTGGATCCCATGTGTCTTTGACAGGCGACAGAGGGGGCGGATTACCGATGAGTGAGTATGTTCATGGGTATTGTGATCCTGATGCTAAGAGACGCAAGGGAAAATATGCCATTAGGGGTGTCTGAGATTTACCCCTACAAACTATCCTGATCACTATTGCATGTATGGCAGGGAGTGCATCTCCTCACATGGCCTTCCAGAGTTACTTCTAGTATGCAATGGAGTGCATGGAGCTCTGGATATTCAACTGGTCTGACGGGGTTCTTCGCAGTATGAAGAAACAACAAAAAAAATGCAAGAGAGGTGACCTGAAGAAATTCGAGTACTGATCCATTTTATTTTCCTTCTTCCTCGATAGGTTTCCTCACTTGCGTTTACAGGTAGAGTGGGCCCTGCCGTCCCCACAAGATCCAAGGATGAAAAGATGGTGAGACCTAATGGCTCAGCACGTGACGGGCCCTATTGTCAAATACAACAATGTATTTTTTTATTGGTTGAGGCCTTAGCTACTTATGGTAGACGATTATGCCTATGCTGGTTTGGATTTCATAGGCAACCCAGACTTGGTTCTACCCAAGGATTCTCAATGGGGGAACTTAGGTAAGAAGCACATTTTTGTTTTTATAATTTTTTTGTAAATTTTGAAATATGAAATGTTTTTTATGTTTTTAATCTGAGGACTAATAAAAAACTCTTTGATAATGAAAATGTAGGACTGCACCAGCCTCCAAGTACAACCCCCATTCAAATATGAGGAGAAGAAATCGAGGAAACAGGATGGGATGATGGTGACTACGAGGTGATCGAGAAGAACCTGGAAGGTTTGACAGCAAATGTCTCGAATATCTCCATCGACGAGATCCCGAGACGATATCAACGCCATACTATAGGCGTATATGGTTCTATTAGTCGACTGCTCCGTAGGGTGGCATGAGAATTTGTGTGTTATTTTGAGCAACATCCTTGATGCTATTTTGTATATGAAGCCATGTGCTTCAAATTTTGATATTTTTGGTTTTCAGACAAACATATTTAAAAAAAAAAAAATTATCGTTATATATATATACATGAGGATTCTACCATCTTACTTTTCTTTATGTACAACATGTGATTAGATTTATAAATGTCTCAAATGTCTGTCTAACACATAATTAGCTAATGCATCTATTAATATATTTATACATCTAGGAATGTGTTGATATTCAATATAATCAAAATGACATTCCAAGAGGCGAATTCGTAAATATACCCTCAACAAAGTAGGACTCTGGATAGCATAGACATTACTTAACTGTATTACTACTAGATGTGAATCGAGTCATACGACATGGTGATGGATTCCAAGTGAAATAGCGTCGGTAAAAAATTCGATGACTGCACTATATTCCGCGATATTGTTAGTTGCACGATCGAGACAGACACCATGTAAACCGATTAATTCATTTGTAGGTGCGTAGATCGCCCAAGCAGCAGACGCTAAGTTCTGAGTACTACCACTAGCGCCATCATCGAAGCCAATGTAGGGTAGTGAATACATCAACATCTGGAAACCAAGCACAACCCAAGGTAAGCAGTTGGGGGTCAAAACCGAATAACGAAAAAACACACAAAATTAGCACATAAGAGTATGATACAGTAAAAATACAAGCACTCATGAAAAGATAACCTAAGAATAGTACTTCTTCAAGTAAATCCCATTTCTAGGTTCACTCAAAGGAATTCCATCATAATCCACTAACTCATAAGCTCCCTTCTCCAACACTCGTTTGACGATATAAGGGCCTTTCCACATAGCCTCAAATTTTTCGGCCCCTAGTAAATCATGATCTTGTTCATAGAGGAGAACTAGATCACCTTCAGAGAAAACATGTGGCTTGACATGCTTGTCGTATTGGGCTTTGACATACTTTTTTTGAGCTTCAATAACCAGGGTGGCATCATGACGGGTTTCATCTAATTGCATTAGGTATAATAAACGTTCCTCTTCAGCAGAAGTGTTAGGAATAATTTCAACGACTAGCTTCAAATATGGTATCTCACATTCAATTGGTAGGACAACTTCGATGCCATACACTAATTGGAAAGGTGTAAATCCCGTGGCAAACTTCATGGATGTCCAATAGGCCCATAGTGCTAAATAAAACATTGTGTGCCAGCTTGTCTTATGAATTCCTATTATTCGTCGAAGCATAGTGATAATAACTTTGTTTATCTCTTCAACCTGGCCATTAGCCTATGGGTAATAGGGGGTTGATTTTTCATGAAGAAGACCCAACTTTTCAGTAAGCTCAAACATCATGAAATTTCGAAAATGGCTACCATGATCAGTGATGATAGCTTGCAAAATTCAAAATCGAATGATGATATGATTGAATATGAACATGGCTTTAGTTTTTCCAGTATTATCGAATGTAAGCATTGCCTCGGCCCATTGAGTGAAATAATCCACAACTACGATGATGTATCCATGCCCCCCGACTGAGTGAGGGTTACATGTCATGAAGTCAATTCCCCATTTTTTGAAAGGACCAACGAAAACTACAGGGTGTAAAGGAGCAGGATGATATCTTATCTTTTTCTTATACGTTTGAAAAGCATGACACTTATGGACAGCAGTAATACAATATTTAAACAAAGAAGTTCAGAAGTACCCTGCTCGTAAGATATTTTAGGCAGTGGCATACCCAAACATATGCCCACCACATGCTCCAGAGTGGCATTCATTCAAAGCTTTCTCAACCTCATCATAGGTGAGACAACGTCAGAAAATAGAGTGAACACCATGATGATAAAGTGTGTCACCAAGAATTATGTATTGACAGGATTGATACCGTATACGATGACGGTCTATGCTAGAAAGGTCGGGCCAAAATGTTTGAGTCTGAAGATAGATGATAATGTCTCTATACCAAGCATCATTAGAACTGAACAGAAAAAGGGATTCATCAAGCAAGGAATCCTCTTCCAAGTTTTATGTCTTAGTGGAGGGAAGGTCACTTATCAGTTTGGAGAAAACCAATGATTTATTAGACTTAGCACGTTCAAACTCTACATAGAACTCCTAGAGAATAACTATACATTTGGAGTACTTTCCCCCTAGAAATTGGTGTGTAAGGATATGTTGCATAGGGTTGCAATCAGAAATAACAGTGGTCCTGCATAATAGGATATAGTGACGTAAACATTGGACAACTTCAACAACTGCCAAGGCCATTTTTTCCACATGTAGGTATTTGGCTTCACTAGTCATGAGACTCCAACTCAAATAATAAATTATATGTTCGTCGTGCAAATCATCTTCTTGGACTAAAACCATGGCAATGGTAGAGTCCATAGTGACGAGGTAGAGGAAATAGTCTCAACTATAATTGGGTGGGAAAAATAGTGGTGTATGGGTTAGGGAAAGTTTCAAAGCTTCGAAGGATTTGTAGGCAGTATCGTCCCATATGAACTCGTAACCCTTCTTCAATATTCAAGTAAATCCTAGCGTTAAATCAACGTAATTGGGGATGAATTGACGCAAAAAAAATTCCTTCCCTTGCAAACTTTGAAGCTGGCATAATGTGAAAGGAGGAGGTAGATTAAGGATAGCCTCAACCTTCAAAGGGTCCACCCTAATTCCATGAAGTGAAACAATAAAACCCAGAATATGAACGAACTCCACACAAAAAAAAAAATTGTGTGGTTTTAAACGTATTTGATAGTAACGACAGTGAATGAAAATGGCTCGGAGAAGGGTCGGGTGATCTTGGCGATGCATGAAATGCGCCAGTAGATCATCGAGATACGGTTGTACGATGTTCTTGATATCATGAAAATAATAAGATATGGCACGTTGAAAGGTCGCAAAAGCGTTCTTTAAACCGAAAGGAAGTTTCTGGTAGGCAAAGGTACCCCAAGTACAAATGAAAGAAGTCTTGTCTTGATCCATGGGCAAAACATTAATCTGATTATAGCTGGAGAAACTGTCCATTAAAGAGAACATTTCACTCCTGACACAATCGTTGATGATCTGGTCAACGAAGGGGGTTGGATAATTGTCCTTAGGAAATGATTATTTTATATCCCTATAATCAACACATACACGGATCGTGCCTTGTTTTTTATTGACCATAATTAGATTGGATACCCAATCGGTTAAATCCATAGGATAGATAAAGCCGACTTTAAGAAGTTTTTCAACTTCGATCTTGATAGCGACAACATTACAAGGGTGCATCGGGTGAAGTCTCTGTCGAATGGGTTTAGCATCTGGGTAGGTCTTAATTTCATGTACAATGATATCGAGATCAATACCCGACATATCTTCGTAGCTCCAAGAAAAAATGTCATGGAATTCTTGAAAAATGGCTTTATAAGTGATGAATTCATCATCAGAACATGCAGCTCCAATGTTAAGATTTTCGACAACTCTAGGTTTAATGGATATGCCAAGAGGAACGGTGGGTGAAATTTTACTCAAGTTCCCTTCATAGATCACATCGTGTGTTGACTCAGGAATAGAGGAAACGACAACAACGATCAACGAAGTCGAAATATGTTGGTAACTCTCAATGGTGTGTTTCTCCAGGAAGAGAATGGAACGATGATGTCCATCATCCTATGGGGTGTCTTCCATGGACATAAATGACATGATCATCTCATCCATAGGAAATATCACATGAAATGGATCGGGAGATGAATCACCAAGAGAGGGAGTAGAAGGGGTTTCCTATTGAATGGCTTGATAAGAGGATTCAACCGAACTTAAAGGCATTTGTTCGCCATAGCAAAGATAATCATTGGGGTTAGGTACTATTCGTGGGTCATGAGATGCATGGGTTTCATGAACAGAGGTGGAAATCATGTTGATTGAAGCGAAAAAAGGAGGTGGAACATCGAGTGGTGGTATTGTGAAGGTACCCATTAAAGCGGAATATTTCAGGAGACCCACATTGACATTCTCATACCTAGGAGGTGTCTTCGAGATAAATAACATGTTTCTAGTACAGGAATCAGAATTGAAAAAGGCCAGTTGGTCAACCGTAATGACTTTTCCCTCATGTGGGAAACGTAACACATGGAAAAGGGTTGACACGACGACACGCATGGAATCAATCCAGACATGGCCAAGTAAGAGGTTATAGTCAAGAGGCACATCAAAGACCTCAACTTCGATGTTGACCAATTTACCTTCCAATGTAATAGACAATGAGGGAAGAACATCGTAGGTTTTAAAACTAGAACCATTGAAAGCCTTAAGTTTATTGTGTGATTCAATGAGGGGGGGAGAGCCAATGGATTTCCAACAAGAAATAGACATGATGCATGTCGAGGCACCCTTGTCAATAATGGTTCTACAAATGTTCTTGTTCTCAACAAAAACTTGAATCTGAAACACTAACTGAGGAGGTAGCCTTGGAATGTGATCCTCCAAGTCAAAGATTATCAAATTTGTATATATGGGATCAATTCCACTGATGGCATTTAACAGTGCCTTCCATTGAGCAAGACAACTTTGAAGGACTTTGAGCGATGACGTCGTAGAGGGTGCTTGTGCAATATCTTCTACAATACTGTATTTTTGAGCAGCATGTGCATGAGGATTGAAGGCAGACTTCCGAACAACTCCCTTTGGAGGAGGGAAAAGAACTGTATTGGGACCCGGTTGTTCAAGATGAAGAGGACCATTGGGAGGTGAAGTTGAAGGAGGTGATTGAACCAACGAAGGTGGTAAATCATCAACTTTATCCTTTGAAGGAGAATAATATTTGGCTTGAGTGGTGATGGCAATGTTGTTCTTGGTAGAATTACCAGTACACATAAGGACATATGAAGTGGTGGAAGGAGAGGGTTGGTCATGAATGACCAATTGGGCCTGCTATTGAGAAGGGAAAATTTGTGACAAAATGAAAGATGTGGGAGGCTTTCCAGTCCCTTGAAGGAACTTAGTGACCACACCATGTCTTGGACAATCTTTCGTGTAGTGATCATCACCACAGATAAGGCAAGGATATTGAGGTTTATGCTTATCCTTATCATCAACAAACTGTTTCTGGGTTTATCGGATTGTGGATTATTATTTTTGTCCTCCTTATTCTTACCCTTTCCTTTTTTAGATTTATTTTTGTCGGTAGGGGTGGATTGAGCGAAGTTAACCTCAAACGTTTTGTCGGTGGAAGGAGTAGGAGTCATATCACTTTGAATAGTAGAAGAAGGAGATTTGGGATTGGTGTGAGTGGCCTACGTGGATTTAGCATTAGCATGGAAAGTGCCAATCACTCCATCAGTAGCATGAGAAGTTGTTGGGGTTGTTGAGGTAGCGGTGGTAGAAGGGAGAGGAGCATAAGAGAGTAAGTTGTAAAGAGTGCCCATTTGTGAATAAACAAGATCTAGGTACTGAGCGCGACTAATTTCCCGCTCTTCAGTGAAAAATCCACCCATGGAAATATCACGGGAGATTTTATTGACGAATGATTTGGTGAACCATTCATCCAATAATTGATCAGGAAGGTCAAGTTTGATCAAACGTCGTCTTTGTCTCCACTCATGGATGTGATCAGAAATGTGAGTGGCCGAAGATTTCTTAAAGGAACTCAAAATCTCAGTTCCTGTCTCGTAGCAGATGGGAAATTGGTAATGTGTGAGAAAATCCATGGAGAGGGTGGTGAAGTTGTTAAAGAAGCCTCGAGGTAATTCTATGTACCACTTTGCAGTCGAACCTGTGAGAGTTCGTTGGAAGAGTCGTAACCGAATGGAGTCGTCCATCAAAGAGTTGGATGAACACCAAAGGTGAAAAGTCATAACATGGTTGTCTGGGTCTTCTCCCGATTTACCGTCAAATTTGGGAATGTCAGATGATAGCTTGGTTGGTATAACGAGCCAATTAAGAGAATGTAAGATAGGATCATTCAATATTCTAGACAAGTCAGGTAATCCAAAGTGGATAAAAAAGGAATTTGTCGATTCACTTGAGGGTACTGGTGACTTTGTGAAGCAAGTCTCATCGGTATACTAGTAGGACCATAAGTAGTCTTCATGTAAGTTGAAGTTCCTGATAGATTCAGATGTGGATGTGGAGGCATGTATCCCATGGGGTTGCGTTGGTTGGAAATGTTCCCTTGAAAAGGGACACTAGAGTGAATGTGTGGAACCCAAGTGGGATTCAAAGAACTCGGATACAACTGGACCAAGTGAGGGGGAATAAAAGAGTTGACTTGAGGCTATTTCCCCCTAGATGATTGTGGATTTCCTTGGGCAAGGAGGTTCCAAAGGTGGGCTAGTGATTCGGATGTGTTCTGTCCATACAGGGGGTTATAGAGTCCAACTTGAGGTTGTCCTCCAAGTGGAGGATATCCCCCAACATGAGATTTCCCTCTAACAAGAATCTGGTAACCAGAAGTGAACGGGTGATGGGAGATCCCTCCGATAGATTATTAGGAAAAGGTTGATAACCCTCCAGATGTTCTGGGGATAGCCCTTGCATCCTGCATGAATGGCATGGAGGGTCTATGTTGGTCGATCCAAATATTTTACGGAAACAATATATGGCCAACTACATAAACAAACAAAACTCACTAATAAAATCTAGAAATCAAACCAGGAAAACAAACCTTCTTATTCTGAAGTCACTAGTTGGTGATGAAATGTAATGTCGCGAAGTCAAGACAAGAATGGGCTAGGATAGAGCGGGTGGAAAAGTTAAGTTGACAACCTACTTAACGGACTTACACCCTGGTGCAAGCTCCCACACATAATCGTGGGTATAACCTCCAAGGATCCTGAGTGAGTCTGGCCAATGTCAATTCCAGGTACCGTGAAGACTTTTCCCTCCACATTCACCTCGTGTAATACCCTAAAGATATAGGATACTAAGATTACCAAGAAAAACAGTGATGCCTGGGGAAACAGTCGATAGTCTGATCCACGCGCAAGGGCAGGGTATCTATCCCAAAATAAACTCAAAAGGAGTCCACTCATAATTGTGGGTATAACTTCAATAGACCCTCGTCATATGCTCAATCTCTACACTAATACCAACAAAGTAGGGTGAGTAACTCTTCTATCCTTAATGCAACCTCAGGTTTGACCCTTGTGTGAGAAGGGCTTCCCAGGACAAAATGTTGCCAATGGATTTGAATACTTCCTATCACAAAATGCCACAGTGTGTTTTATGCTTTGGAGAGTGTGCCTCACAACCTATTCCAAAGCACTAGCCTAGATAATGTTGGTGGAAAGAGCCCTAGAAAGTAAAAGTTACTAATTAAATTTTATAATTACGCAGTGTTTTAGAGGTTGTTGTATACGCAAGAGGGAGATGGAGATGAAACTGATGTTGTATGAGACCTTCACCCAATAATATGCAAAAAGAGATGAATGATGCAATTTTCTAGTTCGATGAACTCTAAGTACAATAGGGAGAAAGTATTTCTTCGGAAAACATGAAAGATATGAAATATAATTCATTTTTCTTCAATGAAGACAATTTCAAACAATCATAAGCAATGAAGTCTTCCAATTTGTTCTCTTGTAAAAAAAAAATTGAATGCACAAAATTTTCTTATGAATGATTACTACAAAGAATAGATGACTTTAATTCTTTCTTTCCAAAACCAAGTCAGGGATATAATCAAGAAAGGAAAAGTAACCAAAGAAAATTGATACACTCAACAAATACCCAAATCAAACTTTGAATGAAGATACAAATAAGGATGACAAGAAAATGTTTCACTAAATACAAATGAAAATGACTTTCCAATCAACAAGCAATCCAGAAAATGTAAAGAATCCAAAACCTTAAATCAGATCAAAGACTTTCATCAATCAAGCACTTAGATCTCAAAATCAGAGATTATATCCTTGTTGATAAAAATCAAGAAGAAAAAACTTATAAGATGACAAAGAAGGGTTTTCAATCCCTGAAAACCAATCAACGACAAGTCTTTAAACTTAGAAAACAGTCAAATACAGGATCCAAAAGTTTCTCAAAGGTGATTAAAGAAAAACTGGGTATCAAAAGACAAAAAGGCTCAATCCAAAAACAATTACAGACAATGTCACAACCCAGCAGTAGGGTGGAGTGCAGGAATTAAAGGTTTCTATAGGCTATATATAGAATATAGTGCGGAAATTCCTGTAAACAAACGAAAATTGGAAAGAAGGCAAAGAGTTTAAATGAACTTTCAAATGTAGAGAGTCTGGATGGATCCCTTATAGACTCAGATACTGAAATACAGTGAAAATAGGTAGGATAAGGAAAAACAGGTCGTATCCCCAGTGTAGTCGCCAATTTTTTTATTGGATAAATCGGTGAATGTGGACATAAACTGATCTCCCTAGATCCACCTAGATCTAGAACAAAATGAGACAGGACATGGCACTTTCTCTAATCTTAATCATTGATTTTTCTATCAAAGAAGATATGAGTGACATACATTTGAATATCGCTTCCTTATGTCTTTGTTTTTCCTGTTTTGCTCTGGTGCTCTTGTGCTATTGATCCTGCAATGGAACACAAACCAACCAAAGTGAAAGCAACAATAGTGTGTTCAATGAAAACCTATACATGTGATCAAGGAGTCATGTAATAAAATGAGAATGATTTTATGGGAAAGAAACATGTCACTGTATTATATTAAGTAAAAGTGGAAGATACAACCAAGCAGCCTTGATGTTGCAAGGTTCCCTTTTAGTGGCCCTTTTCTCCAACACACACACTTGCTTCAAACTTGCATGAAGATGACCCACAATATCTTGATGAAACAATGGAGATCTCAAGCATCAATTGAAATAGAGTTCCTCACACAATCTTCAACCTATTCATTCATAAATTTCTTACTTGATCTTGCTTTCTTTTTGCTTAACCTTTTCCATGAGAAATCCATCATTATATAGGAGAAGGAGAAATGGTTAAAGAGATTAGGATGATCCCACCAAATTAGAGAAGCCAGTAGGATCCCAACCATACAAATTCCACCTCATATTCTAGAAGATTCCCATCTATAATCTTCATGAACTTCGTCCCTTTTCTTAGTCTTAAAACACCACCGCACCTTGTCTATAGAGCATCCTGCGAAAATTCTGCAAGCTAGGTTAAGCACAGCCTACAGAAATCAAGCATTTCCGCACTGTGTATTACTCTTAGCCTGCGACGTCCTTCTAAAAACAAGTTTTGTAGAGAGAGAAACCAGTTACGTTTCTCATGCAAAAGATCCTTTTGAGATCCTGAACACATGCTTGTAGAACATCACCAGGGTGACAAAAATAACTTGTAGAACATCACCAGGGTGACCAAAATAATGTGTAACACCATGTATATAAGCATTGGCTATAATTCATGTGAAAATTAAAGGCTAGTGAACCTAGATTTGTAATAAAAAAAATAGTGGTATGGTGTTGTGCACTGAGGACAGTGCCAAAATAAGGGGAGGGGGATGTAACACCCTAATTTTGAACCCTATGAACTAGAATGTATTATGCAATTATGACTTTGGCTAGAGAGAGAGTAAATTTGAAAGGGTAAAAG
>JASDQU010306813.1:14001-29467 GCA_032191745.1 Picea mariana | reverse complement strand
ACATGGGGGGTGGCTTTAAGGAGTCCGAAAATAATCTTTTCTCGGTTGGAAAAGTCATGAACCGAGAAATATCTTTCTAATAGATTCAACCATCTATCTACGACATCTGAATCTATTTGGCCATCAAATATGGGAATTTCAAAGTTTACTTCTACCTTAAAAGGACTGGTGCCTGCAGAGTGGCTTCTGGATGTCGATGCACCACCAGTCGGAATCTGTTGAAGAATCTGGGCAAAGTTGTCCATCATCATGTTCCTTTGTTTCTCGAGGGCCTCCTCGAGCAACATTTTGATAGCATCTTCTACTCTCTCATATTTCTTTTCTTCCCCCATGGGTGGTCGTCAGGGTTTGCGAGGCTGATCTTGCAAAGGTTCAACCAGATCGAGCCCCAACTCCTTATACCCTGATCTCGTTGGGGACATGCATAGAAGGATCGAGAATGAGCAGACTGCTCTGATACCACTGATTCAGATTTATGTAGGAACACAATGAAATACATAAATACACATAAACACAGAGATGCAGTGGAAATAAGACTTCATTTCATTAATAACAAATGACTGAAATATGCTTACAGACAGAATGGAAATAAACTAGCTAGGGTGCTAGTAGCTTATCTCTGAGAAGAGATGTGGCAGCTACTGGCCTCTGAACTATGTTACAATGAGGATCGAAGGCCTATTATTATTGAGAAATAATGGAAAACCCTAAACATCCAAAGACCTAACCCTAGGAGATGAAATGCCAAGACTATGGGCCCCGTTTGGGTAAGTTGGTACATCAACTTCCTGGGGACGTAACTTTGGCATACTATCTCCGTTTGACGCGTTCTATACCTCGTTAGAAATATATATCCAAGGAATACAACTTTTGGGTGAGAAACATCGATTTATGGTCCATGTTTCTCCCCATTTCCCAAAAAAATTCGTTTAAGGCCTCAAAACGGCTCCGGAAGTTCAGGACCCGAAAAACTACTATAAATAGTAAACTGTGCGGAAACTGAAAAATTGAAAGAAGAAATGGTGGGGGTCCAAGTGGAATAGGCGGGTGGCCACCAATATCCACCTGGATCAAGGTCCGATCTAGTCATCTCCCCATGTTTACTGGTCCAAATGGTACCTGTCCGTCAGGCATGGTCCTGCACATCAAAAGCTACGCCCTCCATGGGCTCATCAGTCACAGGGATCATAGAAATGTCAATCACATGGCATCATCAATATTATTAAAAATATGCATAAAACCCCTAATACATCAGTCAATATCTCAAAGACATTACAAAAATCTGCAATACAAGATTAGAGAAAAGGGCAAGGTGTCCTATTGGGCTAGTGTCCACAAGAAAAATGAAAATTTATAGAAAAATCTCATCCAAGCCATGTAAGTGAGGTGATGTGGCTAGGGGATGTCCAAACATGTGGGTGCAATGTGGGCCAAATATGCATAAGTGTTACCTGTGGGTGCCTTTGTAGAAGGCGATTTGTACCTGTCATGGATGCATTTTTCGCAAGCCCATTCTTGCCTTTATTCTTTTTATTCTTTTATTTGTTTTTTTTTTTTTTGTTCAAGAACTAACCAGGGGACACTGCCTTGGCATGGAGACCAGAGCTAACAACATTGCCCACAAGTACTTTCATAGAGATGAGAAGGATGGCTCGTGATGAGACCCCCTTTCCCTTCGCCATGCAACCAAAGGTCATTTCCATGGCGTGGTAACCAGATGGTCGCAATGTCATACTGTTAGGTACTGTTGGCAGCCAATCTGTATTTTTTTCCTATCCTTATAAGCTGCCTACACCAGTCTTTTGCAACCCTTGATTTTCATCGCAATCTTTGAATAAAACGACACTATTATTTTGCGCATTTGCACACCTGCCTTTGTTCTTGTTTTCACAACTGCAAGCGTGAAAACTTTGGTTTCAAAGTCACACTAAAATCGTCATTGGATTATTATGGTACTCTTGTCTATGTGTTCATTGCATTTCCAATTTGATTATGGTTGCACAGTTAGCAAGATTCCAAGATCCTTACTCATTTGGAATTCTTTTGTTAATATGGTTTCATAAGATTGTGATGATATTATAGTGACTGTCATTGAGCCTTTAATACATTGGTGGTTTGATGTTCTATAGTCTTTCATCAAATTCCTTAGCAAACTGGTTTCATGAAAACACTTTGACATTATGGATTAGACCCTTGGTGTATTCATTTCATACAACACATATGTGATATGATCGAACCCTTGGTGTTGATTTCAAATAGTTGTTTTGGTTATAAAACTATGCAAACGCTATGCTTATGCAAATTTTTGGGCCGACTTACCATAGATTTCATTAATTGTTTGAGTGGCATTGTTTTTAACATATGCAATAGTGATTTGAATCGCTATATGTGCCGCCAGTTGTACATTGGGAAATGACTATTTTGCATGGTTGAACTAGTTCCACCACCCTCGCACATTCAGGCATTAATGCCTTCCCCCTTTCCTGAGTCACCTCTGTTGATTTTCGGGGAAGTCTGTGAGTTATTCGATCCGGTGTATACCCTGTTCAAACCCTCAACGGTTCACCTAGCTCACCGTGTGCTCCCATCTATGGCACTTGTGGTCCGCATAGAACCAAATGGTAGCCAAACACTCCTGTTGTTCGACAATGCTCGTAAGGATTTGGAAAATGGTGGTCGGCTAGTATTTATCCAAAGGTTTGAAGGTTTCAACCTTTCGGTTGCCCAACAATTCTCCCTCACTTTCGACGGATGCAGGGATAAGGTGGGAGACATATAGCTCAAGCTCAATGAGGAGTTCATAGGCTCAGCTACAGGACTACCAGCTACAGGGGAAAGGTGGTTTAAAAACTCCAAAGTAGACGAGGTGTCGTCGCCGATATTATTCACATCAAGGAATATTGTTTCAATTGATAGAGGTATGCCTATCACTACCCTCAAACCTAGGTGGCACGATCTTTTGGAAATTGTTAAGCATTTTGTGACCTACGAAGGTCGGTATGGCTTATTATTTCTGTATCATATTCGATTATTGATGAATTTTATAGGCTACCCTTTGAATATGCCACATTATCTTTTGCGTAGTCTGTACAAGACGTCTAAAAGATTCAAGCGTGATAAGGCTGATGGCAGCCTTTTCCATCACAGCTTGATCAAAGTCCTTATCATCCACCATTTAAGCCTTAGCAGTGACTGCTGGCAAGCCTTCCTATCTAGGAATGGCTTTGCCACTCCCGAGTCTGTCCAAGTGGACAAAGTTGTGGTTACTAAAACATTGGTTGGACCAGTCGTGCCACTTCATACCCTTCTACCCCCTGTCAAACCCTCAGATTGCCTTGACTTGGACCTACCCGATGCCATGGCCAACCCATGTGCTAAGGACGATATTAAGGCCATCAAAAGACTTGGAAGCATGAAAGTCAAGGGTGATATTGTTGTCAATAGTAAGGGAAAGAAAAATGCTCTATTGATGTCAAGATTTTCCCGGAACAAGCCTAAACAGAACGTCGACTAAAATCCCATCGTCTTGAGAGAGGACTCGAACTCTGAAGTTGAATGTTTCCTAGCTGAGGAATACCCCTATTCTCATGGCCTCTTCTCTAAGTAACCCTATGACTATGTATCTAAGTTACCTCCATGCCTCGAAAACGACCCAAACTACCCGGGGATCAAGCCGCACAAGGAAACCCCTAGTAATTTGAACAAACCCTCACCTGTGATGCCGAAGCCCAATCAATCACCATGTACCCCATGCAATGCCTGGATAGAACATTATTACACCGATGTTCCCCTGTTGCAATCAAAGATCAAATCGTTAGAGGAACGGGTGATAGTGCTGGAAAAGGAAAACGACAGGCCACAGGCCAACGAGAAGAAACAAAAAAACTACCGGTTCAATTGTCTTCAAAAATGTCGAAGCAGCAATGGCCTTTGTAAATTCAAAATTATCATGATCGACTTGTTTTCTTACTTCCCTGGTATGTATTTCCATATTTATTTTGTTTTATGAGTTGGTTCAAATTAATATAACTAATTGGATTTGCTTTCAATTAGCTCTGTTTGTTTTGATAGATTCAAAATGATTCTGTTACTTTCAATTTCATTATGAATCATGTACATAAGATTTGATTGCTAAACTCGGACACAGCTATGATTTGGTTAATGCAATATTATTGTTCTCGAATTAGTTTAAAAGATTTATTTGTTTTCGATCGGGTTTTCTTTTGATTAGTTCTATTTGCTTTTAATAGACAAAAAACAATCTTGTTGACTTCGATTTACTAAAAATGATTTTGTTTTGTTTTGAATGAATATTTTTGTTTTGATTGCATTTGATCTGTACAAAGAATTTCTTTGCTAAAATAGGACACAGTTGTGTTTTGATTGATATGATTTTTCATTAAGCATAACGATTGTGTCAGCCCCGAACTGGCTCGATTCATTTCTTTTGGCTTGATTTTGAAACGATTCTGTATGCTTGGATTAGCATGGTCTTTCATGTATGCAATGCATTGGTTTGAAAAATACAATGTAATCTATTTGATTCGTAAAACGATTCTGTTAAGATCGTATTGACATATTTTGTCTCTATTGAATTCGTATGAAAGACTGGGCTAAATCGATTGTAGTCTGTTTTGAAATTGGTTCAAGAGATGACTTCATTGGTTCCCTAACTGACAATTGTTTCTGTATGTCCGGATTGGTAATAAATGTTGTTTGACAAATCTCACATATCCTGTTATCATTTCATTAATTCAATTATGATTTCATTTGTTTCAATTTGCATACAAGTTTGATTCGTTGTGGTATGAATTATTTGTTTTGTTTGGAATTAGTAATTAAAGATTTGGTTTAATAGGTTTGATATATTTCAGTTAGATTTGGATTGATTAAAAACGATTATGTTCTCAAATTAGACCAGCTACAGAATCGCAAGATTCTGTAGCTAGTCTTAAAAATTAGATTTTTGTCAATTTTATCAATAAAACACCATCTAAACTTATGTATTCTTGTCTACTTACAGGTACCCATGAATCTCATTGAAAAATTGGACATGTTGTAGCAGTTTAGATATAGTTTCAGTTGTTAGTCATAGGCAAAAAATAGGGACTTGGGATATTATTCCCAGATTTTTTGTAAACTACTCTGACAATTCCCATAGGGATGATTTACCCTGTGGTATTTAAATATTTGTTATTTTTTGTAATGAGCATCATCATCATAGTTGGGAGAACCAGACTATGGATTTATGATTCAGATTGAGATGAAAGTTGATGTCTTGTAATAGCTTTAGCTTTCAATATATCAAACTTTTATTTCAAGTTTTCTTCATATCAGTTTGTAATTAATTATCGACTACTTTAGCTATCGTAATTCGTTGCAGCTTGATGTGATTTGGTTTATGTGTCATACATATCTAATCTCTCTTATTTTAAAGTACAGTAATTACCTTGCTTCAATTTTAATGAATTAAGGGTTTACCTTCTTCGTTAAATAAATCATTTTGTACAAATCGTTGCACACAAATTTCTCTAAATGTGATGATTTGTAAATTATAAGATTGTTGTAATTTTTTATGTCTTGTTTGTCCTGTCATTTATATTTGAAGAGCACAGCTACTTCCTATTTACAAGAAGATTATGGAGAATCTGGTGCGGGTTTTCTCCCATCGAACAACTAAATCGACTACTGCATACAAGACAAACTTGAAGCGTTACTTCATGTTAGTTTGTTATTTGTTATTTGATAGTTAATTTATTAGAGTTATTTAAGTAGTTTAGATAGATATATATACAGTTTAGATTCTTAGTTGCTTAGTTTAGATAGTTCTCAGTTTATTTCTTTCTCATAAAATTATAAAAATCAAAAAACAATAGTTTCGCTGTCTTAGGACAGTTTGCAAATGATTTTTGCAGGTTTTCATTTAAATCTGTAATCTGTAAATATTGTATATTTGTAATTGGATCTAACTCTGTTGATAATTGATCATTTAATTTTATAGAATTATTTCTATATAGCATAGATAATAGCCTATATATATTCAGTTCAGATTTGTTTATTAGTTTGCTTTCATTTTTGTTTTCTTTAGATTAGTCCCTTAGTGTAGTTTTCTTTCATTTTATTAGGACTTAGATTGGCCAACGGAGCTATTAAACCCGTCAGGGTTGATCATCCCAAATGGCTTGGGTTATTTAGACAACCCTGGACCAGATCCACTCTTCCAGTTGGCGAGTGGTCAATTTTGCTCGTCAACAAATGGCGCTAGAAGGAGGGCCTGAAATTTAATAATGGCACGAGGCAGATGTAAGAATCCTCCACCAGCTAACCACTCACCAATAGTGAAAAGAAGTCATTCAAATGATAACATTCCCCCTCAAATAGAAACCACATCAAACAACAATCTACAGATCACAGTTGAACCAGTAACCCCAAATCCTACAGGTGGTGACGTACAAGAGATTGTCCACCAATCTCTTCTAAGAACACATAGTGCCTTCGCCCGTTTAAGGAAACCAAATCGACCTTTGGACCAACCTTTAGATTTCTCTGATATTAGAGAACAACTTGGAGGAACTAACCTCACTTTAAACCCTACAGATCCAATCCTCACTCCTACTATAGGAGGATCTGAAATACCTCCCTCACCACCTCCCTCATATCCTTCTTCTTCTGGAGAAGACTCTTCTGACGAAGGCAGTTCCCCTTCTCATCCTTCCACACCGCCCACACCAATGGCCAACCATAACAATCCCGCAAAACCTTGGCTCGACCAGGATGCAGTAGCCATACCTAGGGCTTAGTATCCTTTACCCAAACATTCGAAGAAGTGGCTTCCCAAGTTTGACCCTAACTCTAAACAGATCATTGAGGATCACATTAAAAAGTTCATGTTAGCCATCAGACTCCGCAATGTCGAGCATGAATACGTAGTCTATATGTTGTTCCCATATACTTTTGAGGGTAATGCCTTTACCTGGTATTTTCCCCAGCAACCCCATACCATTGGGTCTTAGGAAAAGTTCGAGTCATGCTTTTTGGAAAAGTTCGGAGACGAAAAGTCCTCAGAAGTCCTGGTTATGGAGCTTTCTAGCTTAATAATGAACCCAAAAGAAAAAATTAAAGACTTTAATCAAAGATTCTTAACACATAAGAACCGAATCCCTACAGATTCCATGCCTGTCGAGAATCTTATCATAGCATACTATACTAAAGCCTTGCATCAAAGTATAGCTATCTGGGTTAAATGATCTAATAAAGCCACGTTGCTAGAGGCCATCGAAGAAGCCAGCCATATTGAAAAAGACATCCTTAGTTTAAAAGACACTACTAGCAATGAAACAGAAACTACTTCATATTCCAAAAAGAAGATCGAAATCCTCCCTAGACCTGCTCAAAATAAAACACAACCTGAAAGCTCTGATTTAGAAAACTTAACTAAAGTCGTTCAAAAACTGTCAAATCAAGTTATAGATTTGAAAAGGACAGCCGAAGAAGCTTCTTCAAGAAAAGGGCCTTACAAACCCCGTTTAGGAAGCCTTTTCCCTCCAATCGACCTAATCCAAATACCGAAGGCCTTAATCTAGAAAGTCTGCAATACGCCCTTCAAACAATTCTAGAAGCCCAAGATAACTTGATGCCTCCTGAGATTCCTGAGGAGTTTGTCGAACAAGAGACAGTTCAAGAAGAAGAGTCTTCTCCAAACATTTTTGGACACTTCTCGGATAGTATTTTCCAGGCTAACTTCAAGACAATCCATCCCTACAATACTAGGAGTAAGACAATAAACAAACCTCCTTCCGAAAACACTACGACTTCACCCCCTAAGCAATCTAAACTAGTTGAGACTAAACAGAGTCATGTGAACCCCAACTTAGATTATGATTTAGTTAAATATCTTAAAAAGTTAAGGGCTAACATTTCTATTTATGAGTTATTGAAGTTTCCATTTCTGCTAAAAAAAATGTTACAGAACATCGCAGAGAATAGCAAAAATGGTAATTCAAACAAGGTTGTTTAGAACAAAGTTCCTCAGAAGACTTCTGCTAAAAGTAATCTTGATCCTCATGATAAAGGAAGCCTTCCTATAAATAATGTAAATAATGTAAATAATATGGATAAATTAGCTTTAGAGACTGCAAGTAAAAATCCACAAGCTTCCACACTTAGTACTCACCGAAATGTACCTCCATTTTGCTAACTTTTGAAATATTTAATAGAAACGTGCACAATTGTATGGTAGACTTAGGAGTGTCATCTAATGTGATGCCATGGTCTATATGTCAGAAGATTAACGCTAAATTTGAACCATCCACTTTAAAAATCATCCAACTTGATTGAACCAGTGTTAAAGTTGTAGGCGAATTAAGGAATGTGCTTATAAGATTATTGTCTAACCCCAAGGTTCATCAAGTCATTGATATTATTGTTGTGGATATTCTAGAAGTGTATGGTCTATTTTTAAGCAGGGACTGGTTGGAGTAGCTACACGACTATTTCACGACAGATTGGTCTCACCTATGGCTTCCCAAGAATGGCAAGCCCAACAAGATCAAGGTAAATTGTGAATGTTACCTTAAGTTCACGGTCATAGATTTAAACGATCCCAATGAGCCATTTAAACCTTCTGCTGATTCACCCGAAATATAAGGGATGGATACCTTTTTTGGCAATTTCATGGCCAAGACTTCAGCTATCACCAACCCAGAACAACAGTCCGAGATTGTAGCATATGTGCAGAAAACAACTTCTACAAAATGGTCTCATGCACCCAATAAAAATCAAATTTGGTCTCTTTATTTTGACGGTTCAAAGTCCAAAGAAGGAGCTGGTGTAGGTTGCGTTATTATTGATCCCTCAGGTAACAAAACCTTGATTGCATGTAGGCTAGAATTTGAATGTACTAATAACATAGCAGAATATGAGGCTTTACTGCAGGGCCTCAGAAAAGCTTTAGATATGAGCATTCAAAATTTGACTATCTTTGGCGATTTCGAAATCGTGGCTAGACAGGTAAGAGATTCTATCCACTGTCTGTCTCCACATCTTAAAAGCTACCAATCCGAGGTATGGAATTTAATGAATAAGTTTTATGCTTTCAATATAAATTCTATTCCTAGATTGAATAACTCTGAAGATGATCTATTAGCTAACGTAGCTTTCAAACTCTTTCCTACAGAAGGCTTGTCCCCAGATGCATTCTTCGTCGAACTGTTGTCCAGGCCATCTGTTCTCGACAACATCATGAACTGGACAGTCTTCGACGACGATCAGCAGATTATTAGCTTCCTGCATATGGAAGAAACTTTTCAAGGCGCGGTGATAGACGAATGCACTCACGATGACAATTTCCATGATTTCATGGTAATACCAGATCCGAGAACTCCTGAATCTTCATCGAACATGGTAAATTTGATCCCTAAGTCTGTGGTTAGATTAGAGAAATTTTAAGATCTACAAGATAAATTCAAAAAATAGGTCAACTGCAAAACCAATAGTTCCTCGTTATCATTTGAGAAAGTAAACTTAGGAACTGATGACAATCCGCAGTGCATTAATTTAGGGGTTGGGTGTTCTGAACAAGAAAAAGTTGCATTTGTTAAATTGTTTAAATAATTTAAAGATGTTTTTGCATGGACATATGATGACCTTAAAACTTTCGACCCAAACATCATACAACACGTCATTCTTATGAAACCCCAAACCTTACCCTTTCAACAGAAATTAAGAAAAATGCACCCTAAGCTTGAACCAACCATAAAAAAACAATTGAATAAACTCTTGAATGCTAAGATAATTTTCCCAGTTAGGCACACTCAATGGGTTTCTAACCTTGTCCCTATCCGGAAGAAAAGTGGGGAAATTCGACTATGCATCGATTTCCGAAACCTTAATATAGCATTTGATAAAGACAACTACCCTGTCCCACCCGTGGAACAGATCCTTCAACAGGTATCTGGTTCTGAGAGGCTATCTTTATTGGATGGTTTCTCAGGGTACAACCAAGTCCTGATGTCTTCTCCAGACCAACTTAAAACTACCTTCCGCACTCCATGGGGCACCTACGCTTATCAGAAAATGCCCTTTGGATTGATTAATGTTAGTGCCACTTTCCAGAGAGTGATGGACATCACTTTCCGAGGCTTAATCAATCAGTCCATCGTAGTTTACTTAGATTATGTTACTGTATTTTCAAAAAACAAAACCGATCATCTAGCTCATTTAAGAACCGTTCTACAGCGATGTCGTAAATACGGCATTTCCTTAAATCCTAAAAAATCCATCTTTGCAGTAGAACAAGGTAAACTCTTAGGATTTATTGTGTCAATCAAAGGGATGATTATTGACCCCGAAAGGACTCAAGTCATATCAAAACTTCCCTCTCCTACATCCAAAAAGTCTATGCAGTCTTTCTTAGGCCAGATAAACTTCGTTAGGAGATTCGTCCCCAGTTTTTCCGAAATGGTCAGACCTTTATAGAACCTAATTAAGAAAGATACACAATATCATTGGGGACCCTTAGAACACCAAGCATTTAATGCAATAAAAAAGGCCATAATAGACGCTCCTTCTCTTATGAGCCCCAAATTTTCCCAAGACTTCACACTCTAGACTTTTGCTTCTGATCGTTCCTACGCTGTCGTCCTAACTCAAAAGAACCCTGAAAACAATGAAGTACCCATTGCCTTTATGAGCTCTGCTTTCAAAGGCGCGGAACTTGATTTACCAGCGGTTGATCAGCAAGCCTACGATGTTTTCAAAGCAGTCAAGCACTTCCAGTCTTATCTTTTGAAATCTAGGATGAAAATTATTGTCCCTTACCCAGCCGTTAGGAACCTGTTAGTGCAGAAAGAACTAGGTGAAAAGAGGGCGAACTGGGTTACCCCCTTGTAGGAATACGACATAGAAATTACCCCAGCTCAGATAGTGAGAGGTCAATGGTTATGCAAGTTAGTTGCTGATTCGGCAGCAGGACAGCAAGAAGAAAATGATAGGTCAAACCTAGGACAACACAAACAAAATGCAATCTGATGTACACAAAACTTTGTTAGTCCCTGGTATGACAATATAAGATTTTGTCTTGAACACGGGTCAGCACCCCGTCACCTGGATCCCACTAAAAGAAGAGCGTTAAGATTAAAGTATGCCTCCTTTCATTTGGTTAATGGTATTTTGTTTCATCAAAATTTTGATGGAGTATTAATGCCCTATCTTGAGAAAGACGAAGCAGAAAAAGTCTTACTAGAGTTGCATGCAGGAGAAGCTGGTGGGCATTTTGGTGGTGACACCACTGTCCATAAAGTTTTGAGAGCCAGTTATTATTGGCCCACTCTTTTTAGATATGCCCATGCCTTGTGCCGTAAGTGTATTATCTGTCAAAAAGCATCAGGGCGGTTACAGAAAGTAGCCTTTCCTTTGCAGCCGGTTTCAGTAGACTCCTCTTTTCAGCAGTGGGTCCTTGATATTATAGGTCCAATCAATCTTCCATCCTCACAACAGCACAAGTTTATCATAATAGCCACAAATTATTTCACCAGGTGGTCAAAAGCTCCCGCGTTAAGAACTGGAATACCAATCAGGTAATTGCCTTTTTAAATTTGAATATTATTACTCGTTTTGGTATCCCTGACTATTTAGTATTTGATAATGCCTCTTATTTTTCATCTCTTGAGATGAGCGAGTTCACTTTAGAAAAAGGAATTAAATTGAAGTATTCTGCCAGCTACTACCCCCAAGGCAATGGATTGGTAGAATCAACAAATAAGAATCTGATTAAAATTATCAAGAGAACGGTAGTTGAGAATCACAAAAACTGGCATAATGCACTGTTAAACGCAATCTGGGCTGATAGGGTAACACCAAAAAATGTTGTAGGTAACTCTCCCTTCTTTCTCATTTATGGAAGAGAAGCAATTCTACCACCACACATTCTTCTTCCCTCACTACATCTATCACAGAAAATACAAGAAGAAGACTGTCCCCCTTTGGAAAACCGAATTAACGCTTTAATAAAACTAGAAGAGGTAAGAGCTCAAGATAAATGTAAGTTAGATCAGCATCAACTAGTGGTCAAAAGCTGGTTCGATGCCAACTCTGCCTCTGATAGAAATTTCGAAGTAGGTGACCTTGTTTTAAAGTGGGACAAACCTCATGAGGGAAAGGGAGAGCACACAAAATTTCAGAACTTATGGCTTGGACCATTTTTAATTGCTGAGAAACTGGATCCAAGCTCTTTCCGACTGAAGAATCTAGAGGGGTAGCCTGATACCTATCCGGTAAATGGCCAAGATCTGAAAAGATATTTCGCTTGATGAAAACCCTTTGTATACTATGTACATATCTTTCTTTTTGCTTTTCTTTTGTTGTTTTGGTTTTGATTTTTCCTTTGCGCTTATCATTTTTGTTTTTGGAAATACACATACCTAAACTTTGGGACTATTCAGACAAAGAAAATAGGAAATTCTTTCACTGAAATGACTATTGAAAAATTGTATAAACATCGATTGTATACTTCTGAAATTTACTTCTGTGTTGAAAAAATTGTTGCTTTAAAGAAGTTAATTGATTTTGGTCTATGAGTAAAGCCTGTCACGATCATCTATTATCTTTTTACGCTGTCCCTGTTCCTCAAGAGAATGACTTAGAATATGTCTCCCTGCCTTAGAAGGTTGGTTATGTAAACAAACCATCTTTAAACAAACCATATTTTAATGAAGGACAGTTCTAAAAAATTCTGTTGAGGTCTGTGAAAAGTATGCTAAAATATCATAATTTTCAACGTCACCCCGCTCAACTATTTATCGTTAAAAAATAAATAAATAAATCATTAAAAGAGTTGTGGGAAGTGCTTGTAAACCCGTCGGGATGCTGAACAGGTCTGCTGGTAGTGGGTAAATGCATGCATGATGCCAAGACAACTTTGTCGGGGTACTGAACAGGCCTGCTGGTAGTGAAGCAATGTCAGGTATATGAAAATTTGCAAATATGAAACCTCTTGACCTTTAAATGTCCTTTATTCTGATCTGGAACTTCTTGGGAGGATACAGATATCAGAGTGGGTTAAATGGCAACCCTGTCGAGGCTATGGATGCCTGCTGGTAGCAGTGACTCTGTCAACAGTATTGGAGATTTTATCTTTAATATAGTGGCTCACTTGTCTTAAGACTGCTATCAATTTTCATCCTTTAAACATTGCTAGGTATTTGATTAATAATGATGTTTAGACAATTTTCTGGTTGTTTTTGAGTTTGAATTATTCCTATTATCCTAATCTGAATTTTTTCTTTTGGCAGAGATAACTGCTTCTACCAGTGTGTCGCCATTGTTGGCAGCCACTATGGATTTTTATCCTATCCTTATAAGCTGCCTACACCAGTGTTTTGCAACCCTTGATTTTCATCGGAATCTTTGAATAAAACGAGACTATTATTTCACGCATTTGCACACCTTCCTTTGTTCTTGTTTTCACGACTGCAAGCGTGAAAAATTTGGTTTCGAAGTCACACTAAAATCGTCATTGGATTATTATGGTACTCTTGTCTATGTGTTCATTGCATTTCCAATTTGATTATGGTCACACAGTTAGCAAGATTCCAAGATCCTTACTCATTTGGCATTCTTTTGTTAATATGGTTTCATAAGATTGTGATGATATTATAGTGACTGTCATTGAGCCTTTAATACATTGGTGGTTTGATGTTCTATAGTCTTTCATCAAATTTCTTGGCACATTGGTTTCATGAAAACACTTTGACGTTATGGATTAGACCCTTGGTGTATTCATTTCATAGAACACATATGTGATATGATCAAACCCTTGGTGTTGATTTCAAATCATTGTTTTGGTTATAAAACTATGCAAACGCTATGCTTATGCAAATTTTTGGGCCGAATTACCATAGATTTCATTAATTGTTAGAGTGACATCGTTTTTAACATATGAAATAGTGATTCAAATCTCTATATGCATCATCGGTTGTACATTGGGAAATGACTATTTTTCATGGTTGAACTAGTTCCACCACCCTCACACATTCGGGCATTAATGCCTTCCCCCTTTCCCGAGTCACCTCTGTTGATTTTTGGGGAAGTCTGTGAGTTATTCGATCTGGTGTATACCCTGTTCAAACCCTCGACAGTTCACCTACCTCACCGTGTGCTCCCATCTATGGCACCTGTGGTGCGCATAGAACCAAATGGTAGCCAAACACTCATGTTGTTCGACAATGCTCGTAAGGATTTGGAAAATGGTGGCTAGATGGTATTTATCCAAAGGTTTGAAGGTTTAAACCTTTAATTTTCCCAACAATTCTCCCTCACCTTCGATGGATGCAAGGCTAAGGTGGGAGACATACAGCTAGAGCTCAATGAGGAGTTCATAGGCTCAACTATAGGACTACTAGTTATAGGGGAAAGGTGGTTTAAAAAATCCAAAGTAGACGAGGTGTCATGGCTACTATTATTCACATCAAGGAAGATTGTTTCCTATGATAGAGGTATGCCTATCACTACCCTCAAACCCAGGTGGCACGATCTTTTGGTAATTGTTAAGCAGTTTGTGACCTACGAAGGTCAGTATGGCTTGGTATTTCTGTATCATCTTCGGTTATTGATGAATTTTATAGGCTACCCTTTGAATATGCCACATTATCTTTTGCATAGTCTGTACAAGATGTCTAAAAGATTCAAGCGTGAGAAGGTTGATAGCAGCCTTTTCCATCACGGCTTGATCAAAGTCCTTATCGTCCACCATTTAAGCCTTAGCGGTGACTGTTGGCAAGCCTTCCTATCTAGGACTGGCTTTTCCACTCCCGAGTCTGTCCAAGTGGACAAAGTTGTGGTTACTGAAACATTGGTTGGACCGGCCATGCCACTTCATATCCTTCTACCCCCTGTCAAACCCTCAGATTGCCCCGACTTGGACCTACCCAATGCCATGGCCAACCCGTGTGATAAGGACGATATTAAGGCCGTCAAAAGACTTGGAAGGATGAAATTCAAGGGTAATACTGCTGTCAATAGTAAGGGAAAGAAAAATGCTCCATTGATATCGATATTTGCTCAGAACAAGCCTAAACAGAACATCAACCAAAAGCCCATCATCTTGAGCGAGGACTCGAACTCCGAAGTTGAACGTTTCCTAGCCGAGGAATACCCCTACTCTCATGGCCTCTGCTCTAAGGAACCCTATGACTATGTCTCTAACTTACCTCCATGCCTCAAAAACGACCCAAACTACCCAGAAATCAAGCCGCACAAGGAAACCCCTAGTAATTTGAACAAACCCTCGTCTGTGATGCCGAAGCCTAATCAATCACCATGTACCCAATGCAATGCCTGGCTAGAACATTATTACACCGACATTCCCCTATTGCAATCAAAGATCAAATCGTTAGAGGAACGGGTGACAGTGTTGGCAAAGGAGAACGACAGGCTACAGGCTAACGAAAAGAAACAAAAAAACCACTGG
>JASDQU010306812.1:177933-191565 GCA_032191745.1 Picea mariana | reverse complement strand
TTGAAAAAAATAATTAAACTTTTAATTTCTTAAATCATCTAATATTGAATAACCTAAAATAATAATAATAATAATAATACAACACCATCACTTAACCATCACTTAACTATTGACTTACAAAGACCAAAGACCTAAATGCTTCATTCACACCCGTCCCGCCCTAAATAGAAGGAAGTACCCACCACGCATGTGTGCCACAACGAAGAATAAGTACAAAGGAAAAAACACTTGACATGAGGTTTAACTAACACCACATCTTCCGCACATATTTTTAATTTAGGTATTTTCCATGGAAGCGCATGCCTTGCTAAGAATATAAAGGTCGGGTCTCGTCTCCCTCCCCACTCGATCGGCGGCGGCTAACCCATTGCTATTAATCTTGGACCTAATATTAGGTCTACGCCATGATGAGGATTGCGCAAAATTAGCTGATGGAAGGCCATGAGACTCGAAAATCTCCCCTTATGCGGCGCACGCTATCATCAGGAAAGTAGAGCAGAACGTAAACATAATTTGCTCTTCTTCTCTGAGTGCGATCGAAAGAAAAGAAGCCATGGAATGAATGAATGAATGAGAAGGGAAGGAATTCGGGTGGTATGGTATTTATATATACTTGTGGGTAGGTTGGTATTGATATAGGATTTGTTTATCGTATTTGTTATTGATATTGATAGGCTCAGGGAGCCAATTGAGTGTGCTTCTTTCAGTAGGGCCAGCATGGACGGAGGAAGCTCAAGCCCAATCCCTTGCCAATCTGTGAACGGTGGGAAGGTAAGCTCCTCCTCATGGTCACATGTGGTCCGCGGCCAGCCCTCGTCTGCAGCCGCCGCCACTGTCAATTCTGAAGAAATAGAAGGCCGAGTCCAGCAATCTGGAGAATCTGGTCCTTCAGGCATTGATGGTAATGATCACAGCAAGCCAGAGGATTTGGTGCAAGTCATAGGAGGAGAAGACTGTTGGCCTGCACTTCAGGATGCTCGGAATTCCCCCAAGACGTCAGTGCCACAGGGATCGTCCACACAGGTATGTGTTATGAATCTTTGATAATCTCATAATTTTGAATCGATATTTGATCAATTTTTTTATTCAATTCGATTCTTGATTTCAATTTTGAGAAAATAGGTACTAGAGCCCAGTTGGGTATTTTTAACATCCTATTTTGCCTTGGGCTAATCAAACCTGAGGGCCCAAATGGGTTCTATTGCACGTTTTAGGTTTTTCTATTCGTTATGTTTTTCCGACATTCTTTTGATTTAGGGATTTCATCTGGTTCATACTTTTTAGGCAGCATTTCCATTCACAGGAAGAATTTGCCCCATCTCACACTACTCTTGCAAAATTTTACTTTTATGAATCAAATTAGGTTTAATCTTCTTAACTGACCTAAAGTACTTTTACTCTCGGCCATCTACTTCTTGTAGTAATCAAATTAGGTTTTGTCGGGTCTAGGGCATGTTAGTTGTTCAAATTGCCTGCTGCACGTTCCGGTTCCCATTAAAGCCCTGTGCTGTTGTGGTGCCAATTGACTGGTGGTGATGTTACTAGGAGTAGTAGTTCCCGAGATGTTGTAGCTGAGTGGGATAACGAAGGCCCTCCTACTATTTTCAGGAGTGAGTTACTTCTTGCCTGAAAGATAATGAGTATTAGTTCCCGAGTTGCTGTAGTTCCTGAGATGCTATAGCAGGGATGGATCCCACATCTCTCCTACGATTTTTGGGAGTGAGCTACTTGTGATTGGCCTGAGTGAGGTAATCAGTCTTAGAAGCCTAAGTGATAACCTTACCTTTATTCAAGCAAGCACTTGGCGTGTAGTGCTTGAAATGAAGCTAGCTGCCCTCAGAATTCAGCTTCCTGGATCTTTCCTTTCTTCCCCACATTTCAATACTGTACCTAGCCAAGAGATGCGATTAACCTATCGGTTTCCCTTCCAAATCATAAATGGATATTCTTCCCCACATTTCAATACTGTACCCAGCCAAGAGATGTGATTAACCTATTGGTTTCCCTTCCAAATCATAAATGGATATTAGCTTCAGAGGCAATTTCTTTTCATTGGAAGTGCTTTGAGACACGCCCATGCTTTGAGTGGTGCACCACATAGCACAGGTGTACCCAGCCAAGAGATGTGATTAACCTTTTGGTTTCCCTTCCAAATCATAAATGGATATTAGCTTCAGAGGCAATTTCGTTTCATTGGAAGTGCTTTGAGACACGCCCGTGCTTTGAGACACGCCCATGCTTTGAGTGGTGCACCACATAGCACAGCCTGCCTTTGGTCTGAGGGGCATGATTCTTGCTAGAATCACCCAAAATTTGCATCTGGTCTCATCCTTTTGAGACTCGTGCCATTTGGATGGGGCAGGCCACTGGGAGATTGGAACCAGGACGGATAGCTTTATACTCTGTCAATCTCACCAGCAAACCAAGTGTCTGTTGACTTCAGAGGCAGATTTTGGTTCTCTTAATGGAAGGAGCCTTGTTTAAAAGTTAGTTTTAGTAGAGGAAACAGCTTGATCTTGCTCTTAGTTGGATTTCAGAGGCAAAATTTGGTTCTGTTAATTGAAGGAGTCTTCTGCAAAAGTTAGTTTTAGTGGCTGAAATAGCTTGATCTTGCCCATAGTTTGATTTATCAGTTGTTTCGCTCTGACCCAAGTTAAAAGATTTTGGTCTTGCCCACAATTTTGTGCAAATTTAAAATTCTGTTAACAGAAACAAGATCTACAATTACGATCTGAATTTAATTTTCTCTCTGTTTTGTGTTGGATACCAGGTTTTGCCGACTGCTGTACCTTTTAAAAAAGCAGCTGACAATACTAGTCCTAGACTTTCAAATGACCATGTTTTCAATAATCAACAGAAATTTGCTGGCAAGCGTGGGAGTGCTAATGGGATCATGCCACCATTTTCCTCAACTGGTATGCCTCCATCTTCACGGATTCCCAACAAGCTCTTGCCAGTTTCTGATGTTCGTGCAGAAACTGGTTTCAAAGGGAACAGGGAAACCGGAGTGAAGGGATTTATACCTATGCCTGGTGGTAATGAGTATACCAGGCCTCCTTTCCAGAGAGGGGTTAGATCCTTTATTCCACAAGGAGATCCCAATCAATATTTGAGCAGCTATGGACATAGGCCCAACAACATACACGAGCAAAGAAGGCCTAACTATGATTGGAATTCTCAGCAAGCTCTTTATGGTACAGATAATACTGCAATGTATCAAAGAGTTGGACCAAGGAATATGGGGAGACCACCTCCCCCATTGGTTCCTCCAAATCATGGTTTAACAAATCATCCTGGTTTCCATGGTAATTGTACAGCAGTGCTTATTGCAATTCATTTGGCATGAATGGTTCTTAGTGTTTCATATCTTGTTATTGTCACAATATTCATATTTGTAGCTGATGAATTTTCATTTTGCAGCTATACCAACATACTATTTTCCGCCAAGAACACACCTAGATAGTGTCAGAGGTGGACCTTATTTTGCACCGGCTCCACCTTCTGGTGTGTTCTTTTCTGGACCTGATCCTCATTTGCGTGTTAAAATACTTAATCAGATTGAGTACTACTTCAGGTTTGCTCAGACATACTCTTTTATTAGTTATGGCCCATTACCATGAACGAATTAGTATGTTAATTCATCAAAATTTGATTTCTTTGATTTTTTAATTCTATGACAATTAGATCATTCTTACTCCCATCACAGTCAATCAGATCGAGTACTATGCCAGGTTTTCATGCGCAGGCTCTGACTATTGCTGGTCCAATAGTGTGAACCAATTGAAATGTTTACTTCTTAATAACTATAAAAATCGTTTTCCTTGAACTTTCTATCTGGTTGCAATTAGTTTGTTCTTACCCCCATTGTTTTGTGCATTCTTTGCAATGTATTTGTTGTCTGCAGTGTTGAAAATTTATGTAAAGATCCCTATTTGCGTCAGAATATGGATGGGCAGGGCTGGGTGCCTGTTTCATTGATCGCAACTTTTAGACGGGTGAGACATTGTATAATCATCTGATATTGTTCAACGTTTTTTAAAGCTTACTACTGTCTGCAATTGACATCCCAATAACCTTTCTGGTTTGGGAGATTATCTGGTGTCTGTTCAGGGGTAGTAAATCTTGTGTGTAATAAAAGCTTCTATAATATCTCTTGCAGGTTGCGGCATTAACATCTGACGTGAACCTCATAATCAATGCATTGCGAAATTCAAGTGTAGTTGAAGTGAAGGTCAGTGTCATCACCTAACTTGTCAGAAATTGCCAGTATCAAGCATTTGTCTATTATTTACATTTTCAGTCTTTTTTTCACAGGGTGACAAGATTAGGAGGCGTGGTGACTGGTCAAAGTGGCTGTTACCTGACAGGGTTAACAAATCTACATTAAGAACTCAGTCACAAGGCTCCAGTATAAATGTTAAGACAAGCAATGTTGAAAAGGATGCTACATTGGATGGGCAAATAACAAGTGTTTCATCAAGGCATCTTATTGGATCTCCATTAACAGAAAATGGAGTTCAAAGTGGAGTTTTATCTAAATTGGAGACAACTTCAGATCATGGATTATCTAAGAGAACTTTTCCTGAAGGGGATATCAGTAAGGGTATTCTTGATATCAGGATAAATGACATGGGTTAACTGCATTTTTAAGTACTGTTTTTTTTCTGTACATTATAGGGTTGCTGAATGAAAAGAATGGTGGTGCTCCGGCAGAATTGAGAGCTGGAAGATTTCAATATCATATATTGGGACCTGAGCAAAAGTGGAATGAAGCATCATAAAAATTTCTTACAGTGCAAGATCTTCAGTTTGGCAAAGAGTTGAGAATTTAACAGTTCACCTGCAAAGACCTTAATTTGCATTTTTGGAAGGAACGTTCTTAATAATTTTAGATCATGGGCCATTACTCATGATCAAAAGGCCGTGAGTTTATTTTGATATTTGCTATCTCGGATAGATGAATTACATCTACTTTCTGCTTGGCATGCTGGGATCCACTTTCTGCTGTCAAAATAATGACATATAAGATGGCTTTGATGTAATAATGACAGTATTAATTGATCACAACTCTTTATTGCTTTAAAAGTGTGACTTTTCAACTCCTTTGGTTGAATCAATTATAAATTGGGTGTGAACAAAATGGAATGCATGATAGTTATTGAAATAAATAGTACATCTTCTGACATACATTCAATTCAATATTACATTTGGGTGGTCATGCTAAGATTAATTTGGATTTTGCATTTTCTAGGTTTTACTGTTTACATGACCAGTACTAATATGTTAATCATTGTCTGAGGTTTGAATCTTTCAGCTAACATTCTGATGGAACTTTCAAATAAATGCTTGTTTTAAGCCAGTTTCTGTTGTCTTCTAGGATTTCACTGTCTTTTTGGTTAATCCAAATGATATGAAGCCTACATTTATGTTGATTTTTTGTTTACTTAATTGTCGTTCCTCATGTATTGGTCAAAGCACTGATGAAAGAAATTAGTTTATAAATACCTTCCTTTAAAAGATGAGTGAAGATCGACATACTGGGTTTGACAATGATTTCACATTTTATGTATTTTTCATGCCCCATTTTGTGTTCTGGATTGTAGTCGTATTTATGTATTAGTGCGTGAGATTTTGAAATTCTTGTTGATATAACATTGGCTAGTTTACTGAAATGATGTTTACATCTTGAACATATAGCTAGAATCTAGATTCACTACCCTTGTAATGGAAGGATTCTTGTAGGTACAACATCCGGTAATCCAACAGAATGATGTTTACACTTTTGATTATGTATCTAGGCTTATTCCATGTAAGATTCTTGCCTACATTGAGAGCAGTTGACGGAATTAGATTTTATGTCATTGAGGCTAAATCTAAAATGTTTCTGTTTTGCCTCTTAATGCAATGATTCGGGCTTATTGCATTGTAGGTGCAGTTCAGTTTGATTCTTACCCACAACCAACATTTTCAATCCTGAAGAAATATTGTTGGTGATGAGGAAGATGTGACCCAGATTGGAAACATAGAGAAAAACTTTAATCACCGTTTTGTCAGAGTATTTATGATTTCTTGTAGATACAGCATTGATTAAATCAGTAGAATGGTGATTACTCTTCAGGCATAGGCTTGTCTATCCTTGAAGTGTTTGACTATTGAGCTGATTAGAGGTGTAACGGGTCTAGATTCTGTATGCCATTGTGACTATCTGCATTTCCTGGGTACTCTTTGCTCTCTCTTCCTGGAATCTGCACAGAGATAGGTTGCAGTTCCGGGTGTTCATTGATGTGATCCAGATTTGAAACATAATAAAAATGTTAATCACCTTTGTATTAGAGTATTTATGATTTCTTGTAGATACAACATTGGCTTAATCAGTAGATTGGTGCTTACTCGCCAGGCATAGGCATTGTGACTCTGAATATCCTGGGTACTCTTTGCTCTCTTCCTGGAATCTGCAGGAAGATAGGTTCCGGTGAGTAGAGATGTATTGCTCTAACAACTACTTGACTTAAGGTGTTCATTTATAAATGAGAGATTTGGATATTGTTATTTTATTTTTATCAAATGCTCCCTGACTTTGTTAGGGATCTTGAAAAATATTGTTGTAAAGCCTTTGCTTTGGACTTCCGCTTGAACTGCATCCCAACCGATCCCAAGTTTGTCTTTGAGCTTGATAGTTGTCTTCTAATTAGTCTGATCCTTAGTGACCTTTTTCTAGAGTCGATCTGGTTCTGAACATGGCCATTTACATAACTTGGAAGCTGATTGCTATATCCAACATGGAAAACTTGGACTTATCATGATATTGCTTTATATTGAGCTGGTCAAGCTTGGGACTCAAATGTAACCTTGGTCTTACCCACATTCTCACCGTAATCAAGGAGGTCCCATGACTCTCCTCTGAGAACTCTGCACCGAGGTCTTCATAAATCTGAGTGTGTTTTGGGGGGTCACATAGGTCATTTCTGTGAACTCTGTATCAAGGGCTTGGTAATCTGGGGCATGCTGTATATCGACATATCTTAAAATTTTGATCAGAGCTTGTTGAGTGAAAGAGTGGGGACAGTAAAAGCCTATCAGTTAAACTCTGTGTGCTATAAGGATAGGGCGGCCCTTTCCATATGGGTGTTGGTTCATTATCATGTTTGGTATGATGCGTACTTATCTACTTTTTTGCTAAAATGTATTAAGTTCTTCTGGTTATGGATTTTGGTTGATATAGAATGTGCAACTCTTATGAGGACATTTAGTTTATTTTGGTTAATATTGAATGTGCAACTCTTATGGGTACATTTAGTCTATTAATAGCAAAGACGTATTATTAGACGCATGCAATGTTTAGAAAGCGCTGCTTAGATTTGTTTTTCATGTTATGTTTGTTAGTATCCTACTTGCTTTTAAGTTTCAGCTCTCACATTGTTTACAAAGCATCGTATCATTTTCTCCTGATTCAGTGGCAGAGTACTGCTTTTATTTTTATTTGTGTTCCGCCTGTCTCAACAGTCTACGTGTTTCCCATTTCAGACTTTGTTTTCATTATTCACAAGCGTTATATCATTGCCCTCTGATTAGATGGTGCATGTCCTGAGCCTCGGTTGTCATGAGCACTAGATAGTTGGATGATTGGATTGTAGGCAATTCATATTGCATGTGTAGGGTAAATACTTTGCATGGTTATCAAACCAAAACTATATGATTTTGTTTGCACAACGCCATTGTCAAAACAGATGTTTTTTAGCTGGAATAGGGATGATTTCAAATCCGGAGCAATGTCTTGAACATGTTGCTTGTTAAGAACCTTATCCCAAGAGCATTTATATATTTTTGATATGGTGGGGCATGCTTCTAAGCATTTGGGTATATTGTGGCTACTGTTTTGACCGAAACTTATCCAGCTATTTCATTACCAAACACTAATACAAGTTAAATATTTTATGCCAAAAACCGAGTTTGAATATTGTTTCTTATTTATCAAACAAAATCAAACTCGAATGGTGCTTTGGTTAAGGTTTTGGTAAAATGTTTGAGTTGGATTGCATGCAATCTATCCACAAAATCGAACTTGGATGGTGCTCTGGTTAGGTTTGGTCAAAGGTTTTAGTTGGATTGCATGTGATCTACCTTGTGTTTGTTACACTTAATCCTTGTCCTTTTGTATTGGTAGTAGCTTGAGTTGGGCTTTGGCATAAGGCTACTAAGAGAGTCTTAAATGGATACTCCCTGCTCGATTGTGGATTTGTTGATTCTTAGTTAGGGAGGTTTGGGAGCGACATCATTGGCACTAGCACTTAGGGCTTGTGGTCTATAAAAGTACCTCAATGGTATTTTCCCCATGGAACAAGGAATTTTTAGTTGACCAAGGAGCCCATGTCCAATTTGGGTTGAGTTCCCTTTTCCAATGTGGGTTGAGTCCCATAACCCTGGTCAATTGGAAATCCCTTGTTCTATGGGAAAATACCACCGAGGCATTTTCATATGTGGCATAGCCTACCTATGTAGTGTTGGTCTCTTTTGGGGCATATTTTTGTATGCCAATTGGAATTGGACAATTATCATAAAACTCTTTATTTTTGGTCTACTGTTTTTTTTGAAGGACAACCTCGCGATGAAACCCAATGGATGCTTCTTCACATTTGTGAATTTTATCCCTTGTCAATTCATTGATGTAGATTAGTGCACCTAGCCTAGGGAGATTTGAATTGAGCACCTATTAGCATAGAACTAGTAATATGCCCAACAACATTGGTGACCATTGATTAAGCTAATCTTTGATGATTTACTTATCTATAGTAAATTAAACATATCTATAGTAAATTGAACATATCAGAAACATTGTAAGGAAGCTTCATACAACATATATCTAGCCTTGAATTCTCACCATTCTTCTCTCCTCGAGGGAAACACAATGTAAAATATTCGTGGTGAACTTGCATAGTTGCTTGCTATTGGGAGACTTTGGCAGGGAAACACAATGTAAAATATTCGTGGTGAACTTGCATAGTTGCTTGCTATTGGGAGACTTTGGCAAGTTTTGTAGTGACCAACATAGATTTGACATAATATTTGGGTGCACCGTATGCTTATTTCGCACTATGTGGATCTTCATGTTTGAATATATATAGTTTTGAAAGACAATTGCAAGCCTTGACATAAAAAATATTAAACTTAAGATGAGACTCGTAGGTGGTTTGTTAAGATCCTCCTTAACCAACTTTTCACATGTGTATAATTTTTTTTTTTGGATACGATGATACTGTCCACGTGACAAATTTTATTAATTTATTGAACATTTTCTCTTTAAGCTTTCCTTATTCTAGAAGCTCTTATACGTCTTCTCTAATTACTTTCTGTAAGCTTCTTATTATGGAAGCTTCGTTGTACATATTTCCATGTACACTCTGTAAAAGGTTTTTTGTTTTAGAAACTTACTTGTATATTCTTTGTATTTTCTGTATATACATAATACAAATGAGTGTAATACATATAATACCAACAATCTCTTTTAATACTTGCATACTTGCTTTCTTTTGTTCTCATGTGTGGGTATTTACATTGTTGGTATTGTGTGCATTTCACTTTGTATCAGAGCTGAATGATTGTGGTTTCTAGATCTCATGCAATTTGGCTTCATAACGGTTTTCATCTTTTGCCTTTATTAGAATTCATGTTATTTGGCTGTGTAAATGTCTTCAATTTTTACCTTTACTAGATCTCATACAATTAGGCTTTATAACGGTTTTCATCTTTTACCCTTTCTAGATCTTACACCATTTAGTTCAATACAATCAAGGACCCCTAGATATAGCTTTCTTAGAGGGTCTCCAATTCTTACCCTCTGCAAGATCCACATTTTCAACAAGCTTCAGATTTGTGCTCACATCAATTGGTTGCAGATTTGGAGCTCTTTGTGGTCGTAATATCTTTTTATTGGTGTGATCAATTTTAGTGCAATTTTAGTGAAATCAGTGCCATCTAATGCAGGGTTTTGGTTCCACTTCTATATTGAGGTTATAATAGCGATTATGTGTAGTACTAAATGGATTATACCTTCAAGAAATTGACCTTTAGTATCAATTAGAACTTTATTTTCAATGTGATTTTCTCTTTACTTAGGAATCGTATTGAAGATTACTAATGTTATGGGAAACAAAGTTTGGTTGCAATTCTTAGATTGAGCTCATAATAGCTCTAAACAATATTGCAAAAGTTATGAGGTTTTTAAGTTGTGGCCGAAGGGAAGATCCATTGACTACATGATTCTCCTCTCTATATTTTATTGCTTCTTAAAGGATTTCATTTGTGATTTGAAAGTAGGTAGATAGATTGTAGATGCGTCATTAGTTGCCCCTAGTTTTAATCTAAAATGGTTCAAGGAGGTGGTGCACAAGAGGAATTGACTCATGACTCTATCAATAATAATTGTCTAAAGCACATGACCTAGATCATGTAGGTTATGGTGAGATACTTCCAAAAGGTTCTCATACAAAATTATCCTCAAGTAAACCTAGTGTCATCAATTTCTTTCTCACTGGAAGCCAAGGTACACATTCTTAAATTCGATGGTTCATTCAATGGTGAGAAGCTTGACCCTTGGTTGCAAAGTGAAGAGGCATACTTGAAGACTCAACCTAAGATTACCCTTGCACTAAATATTTAAACTATTGAGGTCCACATGGAAGTAGATGCCCTAGATTGATGGTAGATTCACCTAAGTTTTCTCACATTGAAGAAAACAGATCGCACGATGGTATAATTTTATCCAATCGAGGGTCTACCCTCTTGGTATTGAGGAATCTATCGGCACAATGGCATCAACTCTGACAAATCACAAGTCAATCATTCTAACAATACATTAATCTATTCAACAAGCTTATTATCAGATTGGGTTTTTGTTAATGTTTATGCCATTATTATAGTTCTTTGCATTTCAATAGATATTAGCAACATAAGAACAAGATCACTGAGAAATACACATTCACAAGAGACACAACATTTATCCTGGGAAACCCTCTAGGGGAAGAAAACCCAACAAAACTTCCTTAATATAGATAGCCAATACAATGCCAAGAGATCTCTATGCTAAAACAGAAAGTCCTCTCCAAGATCTGCGCCACTCTCTCTCTCCTTTGCCAGTAATAGATCAAAACTTGTCTCTCAAACTGAGCAAGTGAGTTATGTTCAAATGAGGCGCTAGCCTCCTTTATTTATATAAGTTCTGGCACGTGTGAAGTGTCTCTTCACTGGCAAGGCCGACTTCTCAATCTGGGTGGGTAAACCCACCTTTATTATATTTCTGGGTCTCTTAATTAACTGTTGGGGCCGACTTCTTATTCTGCCTATTACAATTATCTTTTGACCAATCCACAAAAGGGGATTTGGTCCTATTACAATATCCGACATGATTAATCCACAATGGCGATTGATCCTATGAATAAAATATCAATAATAATAAGAATACTCTTTGCAGTTACATTATTTCAACACTCCCCCTTAACAAGAAGGGTATTCTTCAACAACATCATGAGAGAGAGAGAAGACAACATCATCAACAACATCAGGTGGGAGGACAACATGATCAATATCATCTTGGTTGGCGTATCTATAAATCATCGGAAGTTTTTTTCATCGGCAACATCATCATTCTCGAAAGAATGCCATCATCATCTGCATCAATATGTATCAGTATATAAAAAATGATACCTCATCACAACACTAGGCTGGCCCATCACAGTACTAGACTGGCTCTATGTCACAGCTGTTAAACTGGTAGCTCAATGCAAGTCACATCTTGCTTTACGTCTAACAACTAGGTCAGAAGCAAGGTATACATCATCTTGCTTTATGTCTAACAACTGGGTCAGAAGCAAGGAACACATCATCTTGCTTTACGTCTAACAACTAGGTCAGAAGCAAGGAACCATCTTGCTTTACATCTAACAGCGAGGTCAGAAGCAAGGAACACACACATCATCTTGCTTTACGTCTAACAACGAGGTCAGAAGCAAGGAATCATCTTTCTTTACGTCTAACAGCGAGGTCAGAAGCAAGGAACACACACATCATCTTGCTTTACGTCTAATAGCGAGGTCAAAAGCAAGGAATCATCTTGCTTTACGTCTAACAACGAGGTCAGAAGCAAGGAACACACACATAATCTTGCTTTACGTCTAACAGTGAAGTCAGAAGCAAGGAATCATCTTGCTTTATGTCTAACAGCGAGGTCAGAAGCAAGGAATCATCTTGCTTTACGTCTAACAACGAGGTCAGAAGCAAGGAATCATATATACTCCCCCTTTCAAGGAGGGTCCTTTCGGACTATACCAAGCTTATCTCGAAAGTGTTCAAACTTTACACGAGATAGAGGTTTGGTCAACACATCAACAACCTGTTCATCCGTGCTAACATACAGGAGCTTCAAGGCTCCTCTCTGCACCATGTCACGGATGTAATGATAGTGATTCTCTATGTGCTTTGACTTGTCATGGAATACAGGATTCTTTGTCATCTTTATGCAGCTCTGGTTGTCACATAGGATCGTGGTTGCTTCCATTTCTAGGTCAAATAGACCAGTCAATAACTTTCGAATCCATATAGCTTCGCAGCTAGCAGAACATGCGGCAATGTACTCTGCTTCTGGTGTGCTGAGAGCAATACTGGACTGCTTCCTACTCTGCCATGAAATCATGGCTGATCCCAAACTGAAACAACATCCGGAAGTGATTTTTCTGTCAGCAATGCTTCCTGCCCAATCTGAGATAGTGTATCCACTCAATGTGAAATTGTGATCTCCGTCATAACTGAGACCATAATCTATCGTACCTTTAAGGTACCTCATCACATGTTTTGCAGCCACTAGGTGAACACGCCTGGGCTCTACTAGAAACTGACTCAAGGTGTTCACGGCAAAACAAATGTCTGGTCTGGTGTTCGTCAGGTACATCAGTGATCCAATAATTTGTTTGTACAGTGTGGCATCAATCAAATCTGACCAAGTATCGACCAACAGCTTCAGCTTCGCTTCCATGTGTGTATTCATGGGTTTACATTCTAGCATGTTGAATCTCTTTAAGATCTCGACCGTGTACTTCCCTTGGTTAAGGAAGATCCTCCCTGGACTTTGCCATACCTCAAGGCCTAAGAAATAATGCATTAGGCCAAGGTCTTTCATTTCAAATTCAGAGGCAAGTCTCCTTTTACATTCAACGATGAGCTTTTCTTCTCCAGTTAAGAATAAGTCATCCACATATAGCAGTAAGATTACAGGCTCATTATCCATAATTTTGAAGTAGAGATTTGAGTCTGCTTTACTCTTGGTAAAGCCTAAGCTCGTCAAGAAACTGTCTATACAGCCATACCAGGCTCTAGGAGCTTACTTCAATCCATATAAGGCTTTCTTCAATCTACAGACATGAGACTTCCTGTATTCAACCTCAAATCCTTGAGGTTTCTCTATATGCACTTCCTCTTTGATGACACCGTTTAGGAAAGTTGTTTTCACGTCCATCTGGTGCAGCTTTCACTTCATCTTAGCTGCAAGAGCTATGATGGTCCTGATTGAAGTGTATCTGGCCATAGGAGCGAATGTCTCTTCATAGTCAATGCCTTCCTTTTGGGAAAAGCCACGAGCGACAA
>JASDQU010306812.1:160372-171233 GCA_032191745.1 Picea mariana | reverse complement strand
GAGCCATGTGTCCTCTCCAGGTGTTGTCGATCCTGAGAGGGCCGAGATCAAGACATGGTCCTTGATCATCTTTGTAGGTGGCTCTTCATCTTCGACTATGTGGGCATGTTGCCTCTTATGTTTCCTCTTGTATTCTTCTCGCCTGACTAGACAAGAATTCGCCTTGTGTCCCATCTTATCACAATGATAACATTGTATAGATGAGAGATCTCTTTCCTTGCGTTGTCCTTTCTTCTGAAATCTCCTTGGATGAGATTATTTGTTATTGGATTTATTTGATGGTTGAGGCTCTCTATGAGTCTCCCTTTTGAAGTAGGGTTTCTTCCTTCCTCCTTTGGTGTGGGTGGCTAGGGCTTGATCATCATCCCTAGCTAGTAGCGCTTCACGATTTGCTACTCTTGTTTCTTCTTGGATGCATTCTTCCCATAGGCTGTCAAACTTCAGTTTCTCCTTTCTGGCACATATCGTCTGGATGAAAGCATCCCAAGGTCTTCTAAGACTATTTAGTGCCATCATTATGAGTTCGTCTTCGTCTATGGTATCTCCAATAGCTTCTAGCTATTCTTTGAATTCCGAGATTCTAGAGAAGTATTCCTGAATCATTTCTCCTTTCTGCATCCTTGTATTCTTTAGTTGAGTTCTAATATTCATCTTCTGGTTTATGTTCTTTCCTTCATATAGTCTGGTCAAGGCATCGAACATTTCTTTCAAGGTCTTCTTGGATGACACATAAGGGATCAGATGGTCCTTGATTGAATTTGCAATGATTCTTTTGGCCCTTATTGTGTCCTTTTGATGCTTTGTCTTTTCTGCGGCATCGTCGGGTTCCGGTACTTCGTTTTTGACGAATCTTGCTAGGTCATTCTCTTCAAGAATGAGGCCAATCCTATACTTCCAGGCACGAAAGTTTTCCACTCCTTCTTACTTGTCAACAAGCTTAATGCTTACAGACATCTTTACCTGGAGCTAGGAAAATGACCGAAAAATGAAGGTGCTCAAAATAAAAAATTGAACTTACCAGGAGACGCTTGGCTCAGGCGAGTTGCCTGGTGTGTTTGGATTTGAGAAAATCTAAATTTTGCCCCTTCAAATCTGATCTGCGGATTTCTGGACTGGTGCTTCTGGTACTTCTGGTACTCTGGTACTTTTGGTACTTCTGGCACTAGTTTTCTGGTACTTCTGGTACTTTTGTGAAACTAGGGTTTCACTTTTCGGGAGATCCAACCACTGAAAAGGTGCGCTGAAGGTGCCAAAATGATCCTTGGGGGAGGGCACAACTTTCTAGGTGGTTTTGAAGATGAAAAGCTTCACTTTTGAAAAACCCTAATTTACAGGTACGACAATAGTGACGTTTTTCTCTTGTGAAATATGCTTCCTTTAGGTTGGCTTTGATACCATGTTAATGTTTATGCCATTATTATAGTTCTTTGCATTTCAATAGATAATAACAACATAAGAACAAGATCACTGAGAAATACACATTCACAAGAGACACAACATTTATCTCGGGAAACCCTCTAGGGGAAGAAAACCCAACAAAACTTCCTTAATATAGATAGCCAATACAATGCCAAGAGATCTCTATGCTAAAACATAAAGTCCTCTCCAAGATATGCGCCACTCTCTCTCTCCTTTGCCGGTAACAGATCAGAACTTGTCTCTCAAATTGAGCAAGTGAGTTATGTTCAAATGAGGCGCTAGCCTCCTTTACTTATACAAGTTTTGGCACGTGTGAAGTGTCTCTTCACTGGCAGGGCCGCTTCTCAATCTGGGTGGGTAAACCCACCTTTATTATATTTCTGGGTCTCTTAATTAACTGCTGGGGTCGACTTCTTATTCTACCTATTACAATTGTCTTTTGATCAATCCACAAAAGGGGATTTGGTCCTATTACAATATCTGACATGATCAATCCACAATGGGGATTGATCCTATGAATAAAATATCAATAATAATAAGAATACTCTTTGCAGTTACATTATTTCAACAGTTTTTAGATCTAGAGGAGATACTCACTATCAAGTTTCTTTTTGGCATACTTCCTAGTATTTAAAATGAAATACCTATGTTTGCAGTGGTTTCTTTGTAGGAAGCATATAAAATGGCCATAGATGTTGAAACCAAACTTAAATATAAGTTTGTGAAAAAGAGTTCTAGTAATTATAGTACTTCATCAAACCCTTCCACCTTTATCCTATAGGCCAACCTCCTCCTTCCACTGGTAATATGAAGAAAAATCACTATGCTTACTAGAACAAGTTGGGGCATTCCAATGGAGAATGCAAAGTTATTCGAGCGAAGAAATAATCTAAGTCTCTCCTTACACAACAATAACCACACAATATAGAGATCAAAGTGGATAAATCTAGTTCATCCAGACCCACAATTTATTTTGAAGACCAAGGATTAAGCAATGAGTTTGAAGGAAGCACTCTTCACACAAAATTGTCAAGTAAAAGATTGTTTGGGTTTCCCTGATCATTGATCATAGTAATAAAAAATCCTTGGTATTTCAGAAGTTGATTTTGGATTTTCACGTCATACTACAATGCATCCTACTCCCTAACAATTGGGTTGGGTTAATGACATTGGGAATCCAATTCCCTAACACTTGCATCTAGGCATTGTATAGTCACTTTTACCATTATACCCTTCAAGGATATAATTCACTATGATGTCACATCACTGCGCTGTTATGAGTTGATCCCTGGGCATCCTTATTAAGATGATTGACATGTTGTTCATGATAGGAAACACACCATCCACTCCATGATTTTGGGTGAGTTAAGTACCAAAAACATTCAAGATGTATCTTTGGCCAAACACCCCCTTGAAATGGTTGTTCTTGCAACAACTGGACTAAAAAAAATCCAAAATATAAGTCCATAGTTACTTTTGAATTTATACTCCATAGAAATGTGCTTCAAAATGCCTTTAATTTCATGTCTCAATTGTGGACTCAATTAAGTCATTAGTGACATCTATATAAACTTATAAAAATTTAAGAGTTAGGGGTCATAGATTAAGGGGTTGGATATTTGTTTAGAATTTGGGGTTTTGGACAAGACATGGAAAATAAGCAAGGACTAGTAGGAGGATGAATCGATCTTGAATGTTCGACTTTGAAAGGGGAACGATAGAGAATGGTTAGAGAAATTTTCACATATTTTTGTAATCCTTTGAATCTTGTTGTTGACCATTCACATTTCGAGTCAAAGGTTGAGAAGGAAATATGTTGGTAACCTTTCACATCTTATCAATGGCCAATTTACCTTTCAAGTAAAAGGTTAGTTATGCATTAGGTGTTAGGGCTTAGTAGGTTACGTGCATGTGGGTTAGGGGATAGACATCAATTTGTTGGTAGTTAGTGGTGAGGGGTGAAGAGTTACTATGGTAGGGGTCAAAGTTGTTAGCAAGTTACATAGTTAATGCATCAAGCATTAGGGGTTATGGGTTAGTACTTTTGGTGATGAAAATCAACTAATCATGAAGGACTAAAATGTAGTAGTGACACCCATAATATATAGTATAGTATTATTTATACTAACATCATCATGGGTTTTGAGATCAAATTAAATTTACAATTTCATTTTTCGAATTCAAGCTTATTGACTCATTACAACTTAATTCACCTTATTTCAATTTTGTCAAACTCAACACACTACAAGGCATGACTACTTCTTATTATCATATGAACTAAGGTGTAATCATTATCCTTCATGTAATAGCACCCCTCCTTGTCATTTTAAGGCATTGTTACTATGATGCATGTGATAACATCCTCCCTTGTTACTCTAGAACCAATATTACATATAGTTTCTTATGTTTCCATATTGACTTATTCTCCTATTGTCATCACCATTTCTTTGTTTTGTAAACTCTATTTCATCCATTTTATTATTTATATTTGATGAATTCATTTCCCCTAATATATGGTTGCTGAGCGAAATACCCCTCACTATTCAGTAACACATTTTTGCACTTCTTTTGAAGCTCCTCATACCCCTCACTATTCAGTAACACATTTTTGCACTTGTTTTGAAGCTCCCCATAATCTACGGCAAAGGTGAAGCGTGCACAACCTTCAAATGCTTCGAAAATTTCCATATGTAGTTTATTCTTCTAAATATGACCACTTATTCATTCTTTTCTGCTATCCTACTTGTCGAACCAGAGCTCCACGGACTCTGCATACATATTGTACCTGGTAATGTTCGAATGTATTTTCTTCACATTTGTTGAGCCCGGGTTGAAGCGCTTAAATGTCAAGATGAGTAAGAAAAAATTGGTAACAAAAAATAGTAGAGGTTAGAGTAATAGTTTCCTCCTAATGATAATGATAAATTTCTAATTTACTTAAAAAAAAATAGAAAATAGATTGTATTGTCTTTTCTTTCTGAAGTTGTTGCTTTGCTTCTAAATGCTGGGGTGAAGTCTAATGTTAAAACAGAGCATTCTGTTGTGGAAGCCTCGTTCAAAGAGGCTGAATGCATCAGGGCATTGTTGAAAGGTGGCCTTGGAAACAAGAACACCTGCCAAAAGGTGGCCTTGGAAATAGGGACACCTGCCAATGGTAGAAAAATGCCTCTGAATCATGTAGAAGCCGAAAGAAAAAGGCGAGAGAAGTCGAACCATATCTGTTGGGATCGAGAAGAATGAGACTTCTCTGATGGGTGATGCAATATCTTACATGCATGAGATACATAGCAACGTGCACGATTCAGAATCTCATAAAAAGGAGGTGCAGGATCAACTTGAGCCCTTGAAGAAGGAATTGTTCGCCAAAGAGTCAGGTGCTTCTGGAATTTTGGGCACTCATGTTGGTTTGATAAAAGCGTTGGCAGCCCTGGATTTCCTTGAACATACTGTCTGGGCTTTACTCAGGTTGGAGTGAGTTGGAGTGAGTTAACAAGTGACAAAGTTTCACCTTGATCTACTCTTTTTTTTGAAATTTCGAYAATTTGGATTTTTTTTAAATGGGCTAAAACTATGAAGGCAAAGTTTCACAGTCAAAGTTTCCATCAATTTGATGAAATTATAACTTCAGACTAAATTCCTATCAAATTTGGGGAAGAATTTCGACCAAAAAATRATTCAGTTTATCCACTTATTAACTTACTTCTATGTTCATCACCTCTTAGTTTATTTTGATTTCGATACCTTGAATTTTGCTTATCATAGAAATGTAATGGAAAGACCTGAATGCATTTCAAAATGGTGCATTTGTGGCATGGTAATTAAGCATTTCACAAATTGGGAGTTAGAGGTTGAAGCTTCCAAGGTGCATGAGTTTGGTGAGTTAGGTGCATGGGTCGTTGCATGGGTTATGCATGTTAGGCTAGTGGCCTAGTGGCCTTGTTCAGGATTATGGGTTAGTGCGTTAAGGGTTAGCGTGATAACAACTTACATCGATCTAGTACTAACATTTTTAGCTGTTTCAATTTCATGCCTTGTGGGTTGTCTTGCTCTTGTGATTCTTATATATGCTCTGTTACAAGGTATCACACTATACTCGCACATTCTTATGTTGGGATTTCATTCCATATTAATACTCCTTCTGTAAATTGTGTGTGTTTGTCTAACATCATTATGTGTATGTGTCTTGAATGATCTCACTTATAGAAATGTAGGGATATAATCGTGTGCTAATGACATTGTTTGGGATTATTTGTTAGTGTTTAAGAGTGCAGGTCATTGTGTTGATGTGATAACATCTTCCTTTACTCTAGTATATGTAGTGTCATGCCTTGTGGGTCTTCTTTGGCTTGTGGTTGTGATTGATGTGATGTTATAGATTATCTAGCTATAGTGGCATATCACTATGTTGGGATTTCTTTCCACATTAATACTCCTAAATTTTGTGTTATAAGTGACATATCACTATGTTGGGATTTCTTTCCATATTAATATCACTTTGTTGATATATTTCACTATGTGTATGTCTTGAATGATCCCACATATAGAAATGCAAAGATATAAATAGTGTGTTACTGATATTGTTCGGGATTAGTTGTTAGTACTTTAATAATGTAAGTCCTCATGTTAATATGATAGCATCCTCCCTCACTTTAGGATTAGCAGTCTCATGTTTTGTGAATCAACATGATAGCATCCTCCCTCACTTTAGGATTAGCAGTCTCATGTTTTGTGGATTTTCTTTGCCTTTTAATTATGATTGATATGTTGTTATAAGCTATCTAAGTATAGTGGCATATCACTGTGTTATATTTCCACTTTAATTTTCATCTCCTAAATTTTGTGTGATATAATAACCCCACATACATAACCATTGTAAAAAGGAAAGATTATAAAGTAGTAAACCTGTGCTCCATTTCAATATTAAAAATCTGGAAATGCAGATCCCTGGTTGGTAAATGTGGACTTTGCATATGTGAGCTATTCTGAAGAATTCAAGGACTACCATGTTCGAGGTGGGAATGTCATCTGGTAAAAACTGTTCAGAGGAAGCAGCTCAACAAGCCACCTCAGCTTCTCTGATAGAAAGTTGAATTGAGCATGCCACTTCACTAAGGAAAGGACAAGACATTGCAAGAAGTAAATATAGTGTCACATATATGTCTCTTGACACATTTCTTGCTTGTTTCACCCATTTTTTTTTAAGGATAATCCAATATTTTTAATTTCATATAAATGCAATGGTGGTTGAGATATTTTCAGATCTGAATTGACACAGATAATCTATTCCTCGACTATGTAAAATGTGCAAGGAACTTTGGCACCCCGTGGCTACATACAGACTTTTGGTTATGTCTATGGCCCATCCGTCTGACCAACACGATCTTCAATATGGAACTAAATTGTAATGTCTCCGCAATTCACGAACAAGCTGAGATCACGCTTCTTGTCCTCTGTTCAGATTTGGTTTCAATACCTGGCTGCTGGGTTTGTTTGCTTATGGTGCCAAGATCACAGTCCAGCCGAGGATTCAAGTCCAATTCTGTCCCTACAGTTCTGTTCCCCCAATTTCGATATGCCAACATAAAAAGCAGCACTATGTACCTCTCAATGTGCATACACAGCACTCAATGAACCAAACCTCCGTTCATTCATGCAATATATTTACATATGTGCAAGCAATATGCAAGTAATTTTCACTGTCACAGCGATGATTATCACCTTGAGACAATTAACATTTATATATTCACATCTGGAGAAGCATATGGCTATAGGCAATACAGAAGACACACATACTACTTTTCCTCAGCTGTGGGAGATTTGGACAGGCCACATTGATGGCTGTAGGTACTTAGTCAAAACGCACAGCTCTGAGACGAATTGTTTGCCCACGCTTTGGTGTATAATGCCCAAAAGGAAACACGACGACTCACTGCTTTTAGCATGGGATAAACAGAGCACAAGTAATTTTCCCACACCCACATATAAGAGTACTCTGGGAACAACGTAGCCATCCCATCCAACAAAAATCGAGTTGTGGGTAATTTGCCAACGCGCACAAGCTTGAGGAAGGTGTGCAATGGCTGTAAATATCACCAGTCTTGAATTAAAGGTATGAGATAGCGTTGGGCTGCCACACAGAGCCCAACGATTTACTAGTTGATGCCATATGGTTAAACAAAACCCGAACAATGAGTGAAACTAGCGATCAAGCAGTCTGGAGAAAATCGATATTCATAATTCAAGTGAACTGTAGGTGAATGGAGAGTGCACAGCAGACAATGCCAGCACTTCAGCCACTGGCAATTGGGGCTGTAGATACTCACCACTATTCAAACAAACAGAAAATTAAGGTGTAGCATGATCAATTTGGCAATTAACTGGGTGAATTCTTTTGAGAATTACCAAATTGGTGAAATGTAAATGCTGAACAGAATGTACAATACAAGGGTAAACTGTAGCATGTGGTATATACAACAGAAATCACACCAGACTAAACAACTACACAGTAAACCTCATTCACATGACAATTAACACCATAGACAACAAAATTACCCTGGAGAGAACCCGAAGGAAAAACTCCAGAATCAAATCGCTTTGCTCAGGCTTTATTTCTCAGCAATTGCAGAGTTACAATGGTGTTTTTGTTCTCTGAAACATTTCAGATTTGTTAACCCCCAGATTTGCTCCTTTGCAAACTGGAGGGTTAATAACTAGCACGTTCCATTAAGCTGGTATTCAGATGGTATTTCCAGAGACAGCTTTGCTTGAGCCAGGGTTGGTTCCCATTGATTTCAGGTATAGGATTGGTTCAGTGATGTGCTCCTGATTCAGAGACAGATATTTCACAAGTTTTCATCAGATTAGAGAGAGTTCAGTGATATGTTCCTGATTCAGAGACATATATTTCACAGGTTTTCATCAGATTAAAGAGAGTTCAGTGACGTGTTCCTGATTCAGAGATAACTAAGCTTTATTCCACATAAACCAAAAGGCTAATTGTGCCAAAGAGACAGATACAGAACTGGTACAATGATGTTTCCTGCACAAAAGTGTAAGTGCAAAGCTAGAAGAGAGAAAGGAGAGAAAGTGAATGAGTATGCTGCCACTGAAGAAGATGTAACCCCGAGACAATAGAGAAATTATGCTTATAAGTTATAATGATTTAGTCCCCTTATGTGCATTAGTGAGAAGGAGGTCGAACTATGCATGCAAGTGATGCACATTGATGGTTTGAGTTGAGTGAACTCGCCGTCCAACTATCATCAAGTGGAGGTACGCATTGATCCAAGTGAAGTGAACCTTGTTACTCCAAAGAAGAGTAGATTGAAGTGTCCAAGCGCCCTAAGCAACTGGAGAGTGGCTGAGTTGTCACAAGGTGAAAATTCCATGCGTGTAGTTTGAGTGAAGTAAAGCTGGAGGAAGAGTGTCAATGCGCACTAGTTCAATTAGGAGTCTAACTCAATTAAGTAGCCATGAACTAGAGAGAAAACCATGCGTCTTAGATGATGTGGAGACCTTGTGGAGTGGGATTATCCATGCACATTGATGACCAGAGGAAAGGTGGAGTGAAGTGGCAACGAATTGAAGAAGCAAAGTCAATGCTCATTAGTCTTCTTTAGATGAACTTTGAGTTGAAGTAAAACTAAACTCAGATGAGGTGGCAAGATGCTTTAGTTAAGTGAAGATACTTCGAGATAAACTTAGATGAAGTGAGAGAAGACCATGCGCACTAGTGGAGTGGAGATGAACTACAAGCAAACTGACGAGAAGTACTCCTGACTTTAGTCAACTAAGGAGGATACCTCACTTAACTGATACAAACATGCAATTAACTCACTCTAGTGCCACCTCACTACCTTATCCATGCAAACGACGTAGTTGTCTTTAATTTGACCAAGCCATGCACTCTAATGACTCAAGAACACCCCCAATGAACTCATGCGCTTTACCACATCATTGCTGACTCCCCCAAGCGTCCAAATCCTGCTAGATGTCACAACCAAAAGATGCCACATGTCACAATCAAAAGTTGCCACGTGTCATCACTTGAGACTACCACGTCACCTTGCTATAAATAGGCGTGCTCAAAATAACAGTTCGCCCAAAAATAGAAAAAAGTTGAAAACATCCGGAACTGTTAGGGAAATCTTGTTAAATATAGCACGCCTAAAAATAAGCATTGCTAAAAATAGAAAATCCTCTGCATGTCTACAAGATCATACTCACCGGACTCGATTTTTAGTGAGGAATCTAAATATGTGATCAAAATCGACATGCAACCCATGCTAAAAATAGAAATGTCTCACACGTCGTTCGAAAGGGGCTCATTAGACTCGAATCACACATAACATATTTCATTTCATCGGCCTCATGGAGGGAACTATTTGGTCTTACAGTTGTTGAATCAACATGATATGATATGTAACGTAACCAGCCACTCGTAGGCCCGAGATATGCCACTTAAACAGGCTGCAACACACCCAACAACCAGCAGGCGAGGCACGTTGCAGTCCCAAGACTCAGTTCTCTAATCTGAGTTCAATTTCTAATGTCAGGGTAAAATCATGAATCTGGGTAACACTTTCGTGACAATCGGGTCTCCAAAATTTCTAGCGGCAATTTTTCGGCCGAAAAAATGTTGCTAGGAATTTTTTCGGCCAAAACTTTTCACATCAAATTTAACGGTGCCCTCAAAATTCATGTACAATGTTTTTTGTATGAATTATTTTCCCGTGGTAAACATATTTTGGTCGAAAGACTTTTTGGCCGAAACATTTATTTTTAACGGATTCTGTTAAAAACTAGGTTTCGGCCGAAAGAATATTTCAGCCGAAAACTTGAAAATGGGATTGTTTGCATGAAACTGCAAATTCTCTCCATCTTACTTCATCTTTGGAGGTAGTGGACTCCTACAAATACTTAGAATTTAGTTTGAGAATTGATACCAACATTTTTAAAATTGAATCTACTTTCATTGGGTATAATTTGTTTTCATTTTCATTGTTTTTATCTAATTTTATTTAATTTTATAAAAAAATCACTGCATAATATTTTTAGGTGAGATTATGATTCGGTGAAATGAAAAATCCATATCTCTAAAAATACACAACGGAAAATTATTGAAAATTTATATTCATAATTGTTAAACTGTTCTCTTCAAAAGGGTATTTTTATATTTTACTTTTAAGTAAAAATTAATATAGATACAAGGTGTAGAAAAACACGTGTTTAAAATATGCAACGTTTTCATCTTGGTCAATTAAAAAAAATTCTAGAAATTATAATATTCATCCGTTAGATTCAAAATTATAGTCATAATAAAATAGAGTCTCTGTAGATTGTTGCAGTATATTTCATTTCTTAAAAAAATAAGTTTAATAATAGATACATTGTTGTGGAAAACAATAACTCATTATCATTCCTTTCATGTTTAAGGAACATA
>JASDQU010306812.1:148563-159700 GCA_032191745.1 Picea mariana | reverse complement strand
CTCTCAGGTTTCCCAACCACACAACATATCCTGATTTCCAGCTCTCTTTCCCCCTCAGCCTGCACAACCCAAAGGAATGAACACATTTCCCTGCCACGCAGTCCCTGAGGCTGTTCCATTTCTCTCCAAGGCTCTAGTGCTACTGTTCAGGAAATCTCCTTGCTGGAAACTCCAAGGGTTCTCAGCTGTGGACAGTTCTATCCGAACTTCCATTAGTCTCATAACTAATAGGCCTCTCAACACTTAAGCTATCACAGACCCTTCAACACTCACAACAATCCAAAGTATACCATCTCTCTTCTACCTAGCCTGCACAACCCCAAGAGAATGGACCCCTTTCTCTGCCACGCAATCCCTCAGGTTGTCCATCTCCTTCCAAGGCTCTAGTGCTTCTGGTTAAGAATCTCCCTGCTGGGACTCTCATGACTTGCAGCTATGGAAAATTCTATCTGAACTGCCATCAAGCTCATGCACACATGCATCCATTCCCTTATAGAATGATCAATAATTATTACAGCCATTCATTAATGGCTCTCCTCTTCCTCCCTTTGGTTTCCATGCTCAGCCCAAAAGCATACGAATTAGCAATAGTGAGCGAAGAGGAAAGAAGAACAAGGGAACAAAATGAATCAGGGGAAGAAGATGAACAAAATGGAAGAACGACCCCCAAACTTCACCCAGATCCATCCTCATGCAACCATTTGTATCCATGCTTAGACCAAGAGCACACGAATTCAACTCGAGTGAAGGAAAATGAATAAGAAGAAGAACCAGGGAGAAGAACCACCCAAAACAACCCCCAAGGGATGTTTACATAATCACAAGAAACAAGAACCACATGGCCTTCCCCAAGAAGCTCATGTAACCACTTTTCTCCATAAAATCAATTATGGTAAATAAAACTAATAATAATAAAAAGACTTAGCCCCTCAAGCCCCCTCTCTCATGGAATCATAGCCCCTATCTCTTTTGTCCTTGTTCTTCTTGCAACTAACGATGTATTTTATTAATGTATATGAAGTATTACATTTCTTAGGCACTCTGGCCCCTTTTCGACTTTACCGGCTCACCAACCTAAGTCATAATTACATAATACATTATAGTTCATAAGGGTTAAAACTGAGATGTTACACCCCCTCCCCTTATTTTGGCATTGTCCCCAGTGCACAACACCATTCCAATATTATTAACATTACAAATCTAGGCTCATTGGCCTTAATCCACACATACATTCCAACCAACTCTTATATACATAGGCACTCTGGCCTAAAATTAAACATGTATACATAGGTATTCTGACCCAAAACATGTATAATGATATTCATAATTTGTATTTCTGGCAGCAGTTCCAACCAGCAAGCTCTTTGTCCCTCTTAGCCCTGCACAACCCAAATAAATGAATCCCTTTCTCTACCATGCAGTCCCTCAGGCTATTCCACTTCTCTCCAGGGACCCAGTGTACTCAACCAAGAATTTTCAGAGTTGCGGATTCAAGAACTTTAGTTGCAACAAGTCCACTAGACTTTCTTCATTCCATGCCTTCATCATTGAGCTCGATTTCCTTATGGTGTTCTTTTTCACGAGCTTCCAAATTCAATAGCCAACATCTCATCTGTATTATAAAAATACAACCATCATGAGATATTGTTATAATAATTTCAATCATAAATGTCAAATATGTTTTATACAGGATTTTTTTTTTCCAAGCATGAACTTTTTGCTCATAATGTTTGGCTCTGCAACTGTAGATATCAGTCTTCCTTATGGGCTTACATCCCTGCCATATTCAAGACCATCCTACCTACAATTTCCTTGATTTACATTCAGCCAAAACAATTTGTCAGTAATTTATTAAAGTATAATTCTCAAAACTGTTTTATATAGGAAAAAATAAAATTGGTTCATAATAATTGGTTCTTGTAGCAATAGGCATTGGTCTTTTTTATGGGCTTACAACACTTCCATATCCAAGTACCTTCCTATAATTTCAACATTCCTCAGCCAAACAAATTGTCAATATTTCATGTACAAGCTATATATACATGGTAACGATTCAAAACAAAATCACAAAGTGATCTCATAATTGTTTACAACTACAATTCAATCACTTCTATTAATCCAACTATCAATTGAAATGAATTCATCATTACCTACACATGTATTATCAACCAATATTTTCTTTCTTCTATCCAGAAATATTTTTATTACTCTGTCTCCCCTAACGTAGCCTTTTCTGTAATTTATCATGTAGCTACTTTAACCTGCAATTTTCTTGTTGTAATATCTAACAGTTCTTGAAGGGTTTTCAACTTCATGAGTTAGCAATACTCACATCATTTCAACAGTTAGCATAATCATTTCTATATTATATAATATATACATGCAGTCACCCCATTGCATTCAATAATTATTGTAATATCACTTGTAACATTTTTAATAGCTCAAAAAATTGATCTTGGAATTGTAACAACAACAATCCAATCACCTTCAACTAGTATTCATATTAAATATAATGCATCTATCCATCATTATGTATTCTTATCACCACAGGCTTTTCATAATGCAACAATTAATTACTAGATAAAATAACAATCAATGTGCCAATACCCATGGCCGCAACTACACAATGCATCCATGCATTGACTACATAATACCACATAACTATGTCATGCATTCCACCATGATGAGTTGGGAGGTATGGAAAATGGCTCAACACATCATCTACACACTTCCCGCTGCTTGCCTAACTATTTGGATACCTTCCTTTTCCACCCAAACACAACACCAAGAATATAATCGTTAAGTGCTCTTCAGTGATGGAAAAGAGGTTGTAGTCTAAACATCAAATATACAATAGATACCATACCATTGAGCACTCACATAGTGCTATATCCCTTCCATATCCAACCATATTATGGTCTTACACATGACTAGTTGTATGGACATTCATTGTTATAGAATGAGTATGTCTCCCGAATTAACCCGGTTATGATCCCATAACCAATCATAACGTAATATGCAACTAACATTTTATCTAAATGCATTCTAGCATCAACAACATTTACATACTCTAGGCCTTTGGCCATTACATATCGATTTAAGTATTGAAAATTAACTGAGGAAATTCTTACCTCAATCCCCTTCAACATGTATGCATCGAAAAAAACTAAATGCATACATGCCTGGTTGTTATCAACCTACTTGTTTCTATCTGACCAACTGATGTTTGTAGAAGCTCACAGACTTCCTCCTTCATCATTTCGATCACCATTCCTTCCACCCTTATGGGTCTTCACCTAAATGGAAATAATAAGCAACAACAACATCCACATCTTTAATCCCACTATGTCATTTTTCCTGAATACATAATCCATCATTAGTCATACTCAAACATTATTTCATAATAATTGACTACTCTAAGTTCACAAGCATGTTATATGCATATCCAAGCATGTACATATGCATAATTACACATCCATATGCACCAAGAATTCACTGTCAACATGCCTACTAATGCATATGCATTTTAACTTCATTGTATGCCTCATGCATTCTAGTGCATTTATGTTTCAAATCACTTGTTCATTTATCTATTTATGTTGTAGTTGGTTGTCCTTAAACTCCTTCAGATACTCTCTGCCTTGCGTGCTCCCATTCTGCTCATCTGCACTATTGTTCCCTGGTCTGAATACTTTCCAACCAAGTTCCACTTGGTCATTCTGCAATCCAACCAGTGTACTCAAATTGCAACTACTCCCCTTGGGTAGTCATGCCCAAATTACCTTTATGAGACATTCGAGTACCCTGGAATGAAATAGCTCAAACATTCCTTCACTCTACTACAACATTCTTGACTCAAACATTGCTACTCCTAATTCTCCATTAGGTTACTTCATTAACATTTCCCTGTGAAACCATACCTTTCACACTTAATACAATTCCCAAATGGAAGTCCATTTTCATTCAGTGACACTTTTCAAGTGAGAGAGCATTCCAATTTCTCTACAGTGGCATCCCGCTTCCACTGTAAACTCTGATATCATAAGTGGATTTCTTTCACACTTAAGCTTTGCAACTGTCTACACATTTCTACCTTCAAGGATATGGAGCCTTAATTTTTTTTTTCCTTTTATTCCCTTCATTGACATTTTTAACCTTCTAGCTTCATATCCTATGTGATGATTCTTTCTTTTGTAGTACCCCATCCAACTTCTTTAAGATTTGTCAGGCTTCCATGACTCTAATATCTGATCATGTTCTTGAATTGATCTAATTATACCTCTAATCTTGACAAACCTACAAGCAACCGTCTTGTTAGAATTATACATATCATACAAAAATTGTCAATTAAATTTACAGTTACCTTTTCTGTTTAATTCATGAAGAAAATTATATCAATTATAACAATTATCCAAAATAGAATGATTCCAAGTCATTCTCCTCCGGCTCAACTTCCTGACAATTGTAATCTTGCCCCCAATTCAATATTTTCATTGAAAGTTATGGCTTCTCGAAAAAAAATCACTTTCAACCCTTTTTCTCTTATTTTGTAACAAGATTTTGTTGAAAAAATTCCACAACCCCCTTTAAACTAGTACATAATCCGAATTCTGCACAAGCGCTTCCTTTAATCCAATTTCCACGTGACCACGGCTCGAAACCATGGGCTTATTAATTCTTTAGAGACTTCCTCTAGCGCTTTTCTCTTTATTCTCTACACATGACCTCATTCGAACATAATGTCTGAGGTCTTATTCACTTCTAGGCCCCTTCGCGCCTCTAAACAACCCCTTTACATTATCATGAGACCGACACGGGGACCAAATCCTCTGGACTTTGGCCTTTGACTATTCTCCCTCTTCAATCTCTGATTTCTTCTGGAGTAAAGCTTCGTCGAAGCCCTTCCAACGGATCTACTAGCAGATAGGATGGTCGAGATTTTGATCTCCCGTCGACTAGACGATCCCGTCCCATTTGGAGGCTTCAACGAGATCAACGATCACGACTTAATCAAACGTTGAGACAGACACTCCTTACACACTTCGAAATTTCGGAACTTCGGGCTTCAGAGGTTCCACATATACCGAACAACATTCCCTCCGAACGCTAAACTAACGAACTCCCGGAGAGGCTCTTAAGAGTATTCAAGACTTCGGGGGACTTCATCGCATAAAATTACAAATCTATTGAACCGTCGAACTTCCAACTTTGGGGCTTCGGGATTTTGAGGATTTTTCAACTCCATCCAACAATTCCTCTGAATGCCAAACTTCCAAAAAATCGCTAATCTGCGGACACGTGTCCCTTAACTGCGAATGGTCCAGATTGAATCCGGACTTCGGGACTTCGGAGAAAAATTCTCCAAGTGACATAAGGACTAAAGCTCTCGAATGAATACTTGATAATCTGTAGACACGCGTCCCAGACAACGAACGATCATGATTTTCTTCGGAGTTCAAGACTTCAGGAGATTTTCTTCCTAGCAGCTTAAGGATTCGTTTCTCCCGGAGTGCCGAACCTTCGAATTGCCATGAGATCTATGGCTCATGCTCCTCTATGCGCAGATTTGACAACTGGGACTTGATCTTCTCCAATGTGCCTCACCTCCTGATCTGTGCCTGATCCAATGGCCCAGATATGTCCTTGGATAAATCCAACGGCCAAGTACTCCTCCCTTTGATCTACGTCATAGACTCACTATGAGACTTTGAAGCTTCGAGGACTTTACCTCCTTTTCATCAAAGACTTAACATTTTCTGAAGCAACGAAGTGCGAAGGATTCTGGTGCTTAACGACCCCGTACCTTTTCCAGATCCGACGATTGCGAAGGATATGTCTTCTCCCGAACAAATCCAACGGTCCAAATCTAAAATTGATCTCACAGTGGAGATCCTTCCTGAATTCGAAAGGGACGGTCATGATCCTTCAATCCCTTACTAAGGATATATGATGCTTTGGATTATGCGCGATCTCTACAATGCCATTCCTTCTAAGCTTCACAACTTCATATTCCTAACTCGATCTCAACCACGAGATCTTGTCTAACAGATCTAACCCATTCTAGCTCGGTGTCTCAACCTGTAGCTCTGATACCAATCTGTAGCGTACCCAACCACTCGCAGGCCCGGACTACGCCACTTAAATAGGCCGCAACACACCTAGCCACCAACAGGCAGGGCATGTTGCAGTCCCAAGACTCAGTTCTCTGATCTGAGTTCAAATTCTAACAACATTTAATATGAAATCAAGCAGGAACAAACCACATGCATTAATCAAGCTCCATGATATAGCATACATAAGTAAGCAACGTGCCATGCACAACAAATAACAACAGACAAATACATTAAAAATACATATCTCAAAGATAATTAAATACACAACGGAAATAAACATTACACATAAAACACAGAGAACACTTATATTTGCAAGTAAACGTTTACCAACAGGCTGCAGATCAAGGACGTTCCTCCCAACCATAGACATTGTTGTTCTTTTACTCTCAACAACAGGTCACTCCCAAGCCAGGGCTATGAATGCACAAGGACAGGTCCTAGGCCAAATCTAAACACGCACAACAGTTGGCTAACTAGCTCTCAGGTTTCCCAACCACACAATAAATCCTAATTTCCATCTCTCTTTCCCCCTCAACTTGCACAACCCAAATGAATGAACACCTTTCTTTGCCATGCAGTCCCTGAGGCTGTTCCATTTCTCTCCAGGGCTCCAGTGCTACTGGTCAGGAAATTTCCCTGCTGGAAACTCCAAGGATTCTCAGCTGTGGACAGTTCTATCCGAACTACCATCAATGTCATAACTAATAGGCGTCTTAGCACTCAAGATATCACATACCCTTCAACACTCACAACAATCCAAAGTACACCAACTCTATTCTACCCACTCTGCACAACCCCAAGAGAATGGACCCCCTTCTCTCCCACATAGTCCCTCAGGTTGTCCATCTCCTTCCAAGGCTCCAATGCTTCTAGTTAAGAATCTCCATGCTGGGACTCTCAAGACTCGCAATTGTGGACAGTTATATCCGAACTTCCATCAAGCTCATGCACACATGCACCCATTCCCTTATGGAATGATCAATGATTATTACAACCATTCATCAATGACTCTCCTCTTCCTGCCATTCATTTCCATGCTCAACCCAAGAGCATACGAACTAGCAATAACGAGTGAAGAGGAAAGAAGAATAAGGGAACAAGGGAACAAAACGAACCAGGGGAAGAAGATGAACAAAAGGGAAGAACGACCCCCAAACTTCACCCAAAGCCATCCTCATGCAACCATTTGTATCCATGCTCAGACCAAGAGCACACAAATTCAACCCGAGTGAAGGAAAATGAAGAAGAAGAAGAACTAGGGAGAAGAAGCGCCCAAAAAAACCCCCAAGGGATGTTTATATAATCACAAGAACCAAGAACCACATGGCCTTCCCCAAGAATCCCATGTAACCACTTTTATCCATAAAATCAATTATGGTAAATAAAAATAATAATAAAAAGACTTAGCTCCTCAAGCCCCCCCTCTCTTGGAATCATAGCCCCCTATCTCTTTTGTCCTTGTCTTGCAGCCAACGATGTATTTTATTAATGTATATGAAGTATTACATTTCCTAGGCACTATGGCCCCTTTTCGACTTTACCGACTCACCAGCCTAAGTCACAATTACATAATACATTATAGTTCATAAGGTTTAAAACTGGAATGTTACATGATAAATTCTCCATATCATTAATGTTTATTTCATTATGAAAATTGAGATTATGAGGAGAATCAAAGCATAATAGAAGCTCTGTTTCAATTTCTAGACTCAATACAACTGTTTCATTTAAATCAATTAAAAATCTAGACCTTTCTATAATATAAATAGAGATGTTTGGTATTATATTATCATCCAAAACATTGTTGTTTAGTAGCATACTGACTTTTAATACATGCTTACAAACATTTCTAGTTAGTGCCCAAGTGTAATCACAAAAGTGAAAATCTAACCCTTTATATATGACATTATACTAAGTATCACGAGTATCCTTATTTTGGCTACGAACTCGATATTCATTGTTATTTTTTTGTCATCCACACAATCTTCATCAAAGATTTGGTTTGATCTACACTTACATGCATTCAATGCATTCAATTGTTCTTGATATTTTCTATGTCATATAATACCAAATTATTTTAGACGTTATCCTTATTTTGGCTACGAACTCGATATTCATTGTTATTTTTTTTGTAAACCACACAATCTTCATCAAAGATTTGGTTTGATCTACACTTACATGCATTCAATTGTTCCTGATATTTTCTATGTCATATAATACCAAATTATTTTAGACGTTGCATATGGTTGTAATATAATTTAACATTTATTAATAACACATGAATTAACGAAACAACCCATCTATGGCATGCGTTGTTATTGCCACATAGGTACCTTTGTTTTATGTACTCATGGTAAGATTCAGTTGCATTATTTGTTTCTTAATTAGAATGTGAAAATTTTCTGTAAGATTTTTCCAAAACATGTATACAAGTTAAAAAGTAATAACCACAAATATGTAACTATAGAATACAATAATAAAACCAGCTACAAAAAACTTAAATATTTTATTGTTGGCTACCCAAGTGGTTTTAAAATATTTCAAAAAACAAAATGTTCACTGAATTCATCAAAGATCCTTGCAACTACATTTTGTACAGATTCATCATCTTGACATGAATGCATGATTTCTTTTAAAGCACAATAAATGTGGATTTTGTTTCCTTTTTTGACTTTATTTTAAATGTTTTTTTATCATGTTCGATAGACATGCCATACACATATTAATATTGTAGGGTTGGTCAAAAACCTGAAATGATGTAACATTAGAAGTGAATATATATAAACATTATTTTCTCATGTTTTTTCCAAGTGTATAAACTGAACACTTTAATTCCTTAATTTCAGTTGCAACATCGTCTATGACGAAAGCTCAAACATGCCAATCTAAATGTTCTTTGCTTCTAACTCTAAATAATGTTGACATCCATTTACAAATATCGTCCATAGTATTGCGTGATGAAATCACCCAAGCTACCAAAAACCCATTGTGATGTTCATCGTTGTACCAACTCCACAGTCACTGGATCACTTTCGTCTTTCACATACTCCAACATTTTGATATCATTGTAAATGTTTAAGAAATTTTGTCTTGTCATTAGGGTATCTCAAGTTCTAACTTGTCCCATATCATTGTAATGTTAAAACCATTTTGAAACGAATGTTGAACACTTGCTTGTATATCATCCAGAAAATGTGGTGCATAATTTCATGTTTGAGGCCAATCAATTGCATCTCTCCCATGACAAAAAATATTAGATTTATCAATATGCCTACATGTAGTATATGTTATAAGAATTTCGCCTGGCCTAAGTCAAGGTCGTCATACAATGAATTGGTATTGACAACCAACTTTAATGCTCTGACGTGGATTATGTTTTTTCTTTGTAGAATTTAGTGCATTCATGGTAATTTTCCATGTGGGCTCTGGACCATACGCTCACTAATATCTATATACAAAAAATGACAAACAACTTAGATAAAATATTTATGCATGTTTGACATAGTGAACTTGAATCAAAATTTATAAATTTATTGAAGAAAAATATAAAGGCTCACATAGCATACTCTAAATATGTTTCAAAATTAGTCTCTTTGATATCCTCCATTTTCAACTTCGTCTAGTCATCACAATAAGTTGAGTAGGTGCACCTTCACTCGGTTGCTCCCTATTTATAAAATCCTCAAGTGAATAATATGGAATAATTGCGACTTGGTGCCCCCAAACTTTTGTCCATGTCAAATCTTCCGTTGAAAACTCTGCCACATCTTCTGGGTCTGAACCTCCAACTCGTTAATTTCTTCCCACTTTTTCATTGTTGAAATCTCTCTGTAAATCGTATTGAAAAATAATTTGGTTTCAATAAGTACTATAATGTTATTTAATGCATTTTTTATAGTATGAAAATTCAATTGATTTAAAACTAGTTAAATAACATTTTTGAATTTATTAAACACAATGAAAAATTATTTTTTAATTAAAATGCTCTAAATTACTTTAAATTTCTTAAATTTTAGTTATTTTTATTTTTATTATTATTAACATAAATTATTAATATAGAAAAATCAACAACATTTTCAAAAAACATTATATTAATTGAGTTTAAAATTTTATAATAATGTATTAACTTTATTTTGTTTTCCTTGGAAAAAAGAGTAATTCTATTCATCCGTAGAGAACCAAATTACATTTTGTAGGTGCTGAAAGCACATGCCCAATACTTGGGTAAACTGAGAGAAGTATTAGTAGCCAAAATTGGCCCAAAGTAAAAAAAAAACAATGGATGTACCAAATAAGGAGCTGGGAATAAACCCAAATGAAGGGAGAAAAATGCCAAGAGGCCTCAAGAAAGCACAACCTAAAACACGACAGAAAATGTAGATTGAAGAGAACCTGGAAGAACCAGGCTAGAGCGATAAATAACCCCATCATGAACAGGACCCAAAGGGACCATAAGAGAGACTACAACCACAGTGAAGGAGAACCAGAACCCGCACACCCAAGATGGACCTCAAAGCGCTGACCCCAACAGACAAAATCAACACTGCACGCCCGTGAGATGGACCTATAAATCTTTGAAATAGACCCCACCATAAAGAAATAGATAAACCCAAGCAACCACTCCGTAACACGGATCAGAAGGGGATGCAAGGGATCCTGGTCACCAAGACCACCGAGAAGGCCCTGATATTGCATCAAGCCCTGAACAAACCAGCAGGGATGGCTTGGTGAGGACCAAACCCTCAGAAATATTCAAGTAAACGCCTCCACGCACACTAGAGGCTGAAGAGATAGAGGACCAAAGACCCGAAAACGACAAAAAGGCACCAAGAATTAGATCTGATGAGACAGTCCAAGAAGTAAAGAAGATGCGACGCTCATAAAACTAGATCTGAAGAGAATACCAGCTCCATGCCCAGAGTAATCCACCACAAGACACTCATCATGAGTATCCAACCGGGATGCAAATCACCAGATCCATATCCGCACCCGGATCTAGCCTCCACAGACCAAGCAAGAAAGGG
>JASDQU010306812.1:137475-148543 GCA_032191745.1 Picea mariana | reverse complement strand
CCTTTCTTTGCCATGCAGTCCCTGAGGCTGTTCCATTTCTCTCCAGGGCTCCAGTGCTACTGGTCAGGAAATTTCCCTGCTGGAAACTCCAAGGATTCTCAGCTGTGGACAGTTCTATCCGAACTACCATCAATGTCATAACTAATAGGCGTCTTAGCACTCAAGATATCACATACCCTTCAACACTCACAACAATCCAAAGTACACCAACTCTATTCTACCCACTCTGCACAACCCCAAGAGAATGGACCCCCTTCTCTCCCACATAGTCCCTCAGGTTGTCCATCTCCTTCCAAGGCTCCAATGCTTCTAGTTAAGAATCTCCATGCTGGGACTCTCAAGACTCGCAATTGTGGACAGTTATATCCGAACTTCCATCAAGCTCATGCACACATGCACCCATTCCCTTATGGAATGATCAATGATTATTACAACCATTCATCAATGACTCTCCTCTTCCTGCCATTCATTTCCATGCTCAACCCAAGAGCATACGAACTAGCAATAACGAGTGAAGAGGAAAGAAGAATAAGGGAACAAGGGAACAAAACGAACCAGGGGAAGAAGATGAACAAAAGGGAAGAACGACCCCCAAACTTCACCCAAAGCCATCCTCATGCAACCATTTGTATCCATGCTCAGACCAAGAGCACACAAATTCAACCCGAGTGAAGGAAAATGAAGAAGAAGAAGAACTAGGGAGAAGAAGCGCCCAAAAAAACCCCCAAGGGATGTTTATATAATCACAAGAACCAAGAACCACATGGCCTTCCCCAAGAATCCCATGTAACCACTTTTATCCATAAAATCAATTATGGTAAATAAAAATAATAATAAAAAGACTTAGCTCCTCAAGCCCCCCCTCTCTTGGAATCATAGCCCCCTATCTCTTTTGTCCTTGTCTTGCAGCCAACGATGTATTTTATTAATGTATATGAAGTATTACATTTCCTAGGCACTATGGCCCCTTTTCGACTTTACCGACTCACCAGCCTAAGTCACAATTACATAATACATTATAGTTCATAAGGTTTAAAACTGGAATGTTACATGATAAATTCTCCATATCATTAATGTTTATTTCATTATGAAAATTGAGATTATGAGGAGAATCAAAGCATAATAGAAGCTCTGTTTCAATTTCTAGACTCAATACAACTGTTTCATTTAAATCAATTAAAAATCTAGACCTTTCTATAATATAAATAGAGATGTTTGGTATTATATTATCATCCAAAACATTGTTGTTTAGTAGCATACTGACTTTTAATACATGCTTACAAACATTTCTAGTTAGTGCCCAAGTGTAATCACAAAAGTGAAAATCTAACCCTTTATATATGACATTATACTAAGTATCACGAGTATCCTTATTTTGGCTACGAACTCGATATTCATTGTTATTTTTTTGTCATCCACACAATCTTCATCAAAGATTTGGTTTGATCTACACTTACATGCATTCAATGCATTCAATTGTTCTTGATATTTTCTATGTCATATAATACCAAATTATTTTAGACGTTATCCTTATTTTGGCTACGAACTCGATATTCATTGTTATTTTTTTTGTAAACCACACAATCTTCATCAAAGATTTGGTTTGATCTACACTTACATGCATTCAATTGTTCCTGATATTTTCTATGTCATATAATACCAAATTATTTTAGACGTTGCATATGGTTGTAATATAATTTAACATTTATTAATAACACATGAATTAACGAAACAACCCATCTATGGCATGCGTTGTTATTGCCACATAGGTACCTTTGTTTTATGTACTCATGGTAAGATTCAGTTGCATTATTTGTTTCTTAATTAGAATGTGAAAATTTTCTGTAAGATTTTTCCAAAACATGTATACAAGTTAAAAAGTAATAACCACAAATATGTAACTATAGAATACAATAATAAAACCAGCTACAAAAAACTTAAATATTTTATTGTTGGCTACCCAAGTGGTTTTAAAATATTTCAAAAAACAAAATGTTCACTGAATTCATCAAAGATCCTTGCAACTACATTTTGTACAGATTCATCATCTTGACATGAATGCATGATTTCTTTTAAAGCACAATAAATGTGGATTTTGTTTCCTTTTTTGACTTTATTTTAAATGTTTTTTTATCATGTTCGATAGACATGCCATACACATATTAATATTGTAGGGTTGGTCAAAAACCTGAAATGATGTAACATTAGAAGTGAATATATATAAACATTATTTTCTCATGTTTTTTCCAAGTGTATAAACTGAACACTTTAATTCCTTAATTTCAGTTGCAACATCGTCTATGACGAAAGCTCAAACATGCCAATCTAAATGTTCTTTGCTTCTAACTCTAAATAATGTTGACATCCATTTACAAATATCGTCCATAGTATTGCGTGATGAAATCACCCAAGCTACCAAAAACCCATTGTGATGTTCATCGTTGTACCAACTCCACAGTCACTGGATCACTTTCGTCTTTCACATACTCCAACATTTTGATATCATTGTAAATGTTTAAGAAATTTTGTCTTGTCATTAGGGTATCTCAAGTTCTAACTTGTCCCATATCATTGTAATGTTAAAACCATTTTGAAACGAATGTTGAACACTTGCTTGTATATCATCCAGAAAATGTGGTGCATAATTTCATGTTTGAGGCCAATCAATTGCATCTCTCCCATGACAAAAAATATTAGATTTATCAATATGCCTACATGTAGTATATGTTATAAGAATTTCGCCTGGCCTAAGTCAAGGTCGTCATACAATGAATTGGTATTGACAACCAACTTTAATGCTCTGACGTGGATTATGTTTTTTCTTTGTAGAATTTAGTGCATTCATGGTAATTTTCCATGTGGGCTCTGGACCATACGCTCACTAATATCTATATACAAAAAATGACAAACAACTTAGATAAAATATTTATGCATGTTTGACATAGTGAACTTGAATCAAAATTTATAAATTTATTGAAGAAAAATATAAAGGCTCACATAGCATACTCTAAATATGTTTCAAAATTAGTCTCTTTGATATCCTCCATTTTCAACTTCGTCTAGTCATCACAATAAGTTGAGTAGGTGCACCTTCACTCGGTTGCTCCCTATTTATAAAATCCTCAAGTGAATAATATGGAATAATTGCGACTTGGTGCCCCCAAACTTTTGTCCATGTCAAATCTTCCGTTGAAAACTCTGCCACATCTTCTGGGTCTGAACCTCCAACTCGTTAATTTCTTCCCACTTTTTCATTGTTGAAATCTCTCTGTAAATCGTATTGAAAAATAATTTGGTTTCAATAAGTACTATAATGTTATTTAATGCATTTTTTATAGTATGAAAATTCAATTGATTTAAAACTAGTTAAATAACATTTTTGAATTTATTAAACACAATGAAAAATTATTTTTTAATTAAAATGCTCTAAATTACTTTAAATTTCTTAAATTTTAGTTATTTTTATTTTTATTATTATTAACATAAATTATTAATATAGAAAAATCAACAACATTTTCAAAAAACATTATATTAATTGAGTTTAAAATTTTATAATAATGTATTAACTTTATTTTGTTTTCCTTGGAAAAAAGAGTAATTCTATTCATCCGTAGAGAACCAAATTACATTTTGTAGGTGCTGAAAGCACATGCCCAATACTTGGGTAAACTGAGAGAAGTATTAGTAGCCAAAATTGGCCCAAAGTAAAAAAAAAACAATGGATGTACCAAATAAGGAGCTGGGAATAAACCCAAATGAAGGGAGAAAAATGCCAAGAGGCCTCAAGAAAGCACAACCTAAAACACGACAGAAAATGTAGATTGAAGAGAACCTGGAAGAACCAGGCTAGAGCGATAAATAACCCCATCATGAACAGGACCCAAAGGGACCATAAGAGAGACTACAACCACAGTGAAGGAGAACCAGAACCCGCACACCCAAGATGGACCTCAAAGCGCTGACCCCAACAGACAAAATCAACACTGCACGCCCGTGAGATGGACCTATAAATCTTTGAAATAGACCCCACCATAAAGAAATAGATAAACCCAAGCAACCACTCCGTAACACGGATCAGAAGGGGATGCAAGGGATCCTGGTCACCAAGACCACCGAGAAGGCCCTGATATTGCATCAAGCCCTGAACAAACCAGCAGGGATGGCTTGGTGAGGACCAAACCCTCAGAAATATTCAAGTAAACGCCTCCACGCACACTAGAGGCTGAAGAGATAGAGGACCAAAGACCCGAAAACGACAAAAAGGCACCAAGAATTAGATCTGATGAGACAGTCCAAGAAGTAAAGAAGATGCGACGCTCATAAAACTAGATCTGAAGAGAATACCAGCTCCATGCCCAGAGTAATCCACCACAAGACACTCATCATGAGTATCCAACCGGGATGCAAATCACCAGATCCATATCCGCACCCGGATCTAGCCTCCACAGACCAAGCAAGAAAGGGCGCGATCGAGGCAGTGAGTAGATATGAAGAGCTAGATGACACCAGATCCACACTCAAGGAGGAAGGACTGCAATCCATCGTACATGGGCGAAACACCACAGGAAGCCCAACTAGTAACAGATCCCCTTGGGAAATAAGAATCTGGACACAAAAAGAATAGAACCGAGCAACCCCTCTATCGACAACGTGAGAAACAGTCCTCCCATCACAAACGATCTATGGCAAGAAGAAAAAAAGAGCTCCCAATCGCACCAATAAATCGACACAAGCACATCAGGACAGCTCTGAGGGTAAACCCCACTGCATACGAAGAGGAGAGAAACAACCGACAAAGATAGGAGAGGAGAAAATGCGAGGAGGAAAGGGGTCTGTGGCTGAGGAAACCCTAGCCACAGACCTTCTCATAATGTATTAAGTTTATTATATACATAATAAATTTAATAAGAATTATAAATTTTATTAAAGTATTTATATTAATTGAATTTAAAATTTTATAATATTGTATTAAAGTTTATTATATACATGATAAATTTAATAATAATTATAAATTTTATTAAAGTATTTTACTCTAAATAAAATTAAAGGAAAAAAGCTAAATCTTTTATAAATAAAAGATTCTTTAAATAATAATAATTATTATTTTCTCAAAAAAATTAATTTGGTATTAATATTTAGTATGTTATAATTTATCTTTGGAGTTGGGATAAGAAGAAACTCCTCTTTGAGACTCTTGTTACACCTATTTTTTTTTATGGATGTGAAGTCCGGGGCTGTAGTATCTCTTGTGAATCCTGGAGAAAGATAGAGCAAATACAAAAGAATTTTATAACCTATAATCTCAAAATTAAAGGAATACGCCCTATCCCATCCTCCTCGTAGAAACAAGCCTCTCCCCCATTGAGAGCATGGCTATGACTAGATACCTAATGTATAAGAACAAGTTAAACAACATGGAAGACAAGAGGCTACCTAAAATTGCTTCAAAATCAAGTCATAACCACCATTAACTCAAGCAAGGATGGCATAAAGATGCCCGGTCTTGTCTAAACTATTGGGGAATCATGGAAGAAACCATTTTGCAGAATAAAGATACTATTAAAAAAAACATCAAATCAAAATTTAAGGAAAAAATATGGTGTGATAAAGAGTTAGAGGAAAAAAGAAAATTAAGGTATTATAAAGACGTAATCAACCCTAATCTAGAATATCAAAATTATATATCTGTTTTGTCAAGTGTAAAGAAAAAAAATAAGCATTGCTAAGATAAGAACAAATTCTTACGAACTCCATAATGAAACTGGGCGTTGGTAAATTCCTAAAACGCCATGGGATGAAAGAGTGTGTCACCTTTGTGACACTAAGAAGGTTGAAGATGAAAATCACTTTCTCTTAGATTGTCCAGCGTATACCCATATTAGATCTCATTTTCAAAATATTGATCACACTACCAACCTTCCTAACCTCTTAACTCAATAAAAGTATGGTGATCTTGGAAAGCTTCTCTTAAAGTCCGATAGAGCGATTAAGTCTTAATGGACATTAATCATCATCATCATCATCATTATAATATTTATTTATTTTAAAGTTAAAGGAAAAAGAACCAACTCTTTTTATAATTAAAAGATTATTTAAACAAATAATGTTATTATTTTCTCCTAAAAATTAATTTGGTATTAAAATCAATATATATTATTTAGTATCTTATAGTTTATTATTTATTTATTATTTGGTATGTTATAGTTTACTTTATTGTTTATTTATTATTTTAATTTGGTATTAAAATCAATATATATTATTTAGTATCTTATAGTTTATTATTTATTTATTAGTTGGTATGTTATAGTTTACTTTATTGTTTATTTATTATTTAGTATATTATAGTTTATTATTTAATTGAGTTAAAAATTTTATAATAATAATAATTACAAATTTATTAAAATATTTTACTTTAAAGTATATTATTCTTAAATAAAGTTAAAGGAAAAAAACTAATTTTTTTTTATAGTTAAAATATTGTTTAAACAAATAATATTATTATTTTCTTAAAAAAATTGAAATTAATATATATTATTTAGTATGTTATGATGATGATGATGATGATTAACGTTCACTAATATCTAATTGGTCTATGAAATCTTAAAAGGGTAAGTGATTACTTGTAATTCTTTAGAGTTTTGTTTCTGTGTTTGAAAAGCATTAAGAGAAACTTTCCAAGATCACCATATTTTTGTTGAGTTAAGAGGTTAGGAAAGTTGGTAGTGTGATTAATATTTTGAAAATGAGATCTAATATGAGTATAGGCTGGGCAATCTAAGAGAAAATGCTTTTCATCTTCAACCTTCTTAATGTCACAAAAATATAGTAAATTATAGCTTATTATTTATTATTTAACTTTTATTTTATTATAATTATGTTTATCTTAATTAAAATGTAAAAATATTAAATTGTTTTTTTTAAACATGAGAGATATTTTATTAATAAAAAATGGACAAAAAAAACTCTTTCAAGAGTTACATTAAATGCTAAAAAGTCCACATATAATTCCAAAACAATGCTGGCACCTACTATCAAACTGACTATCCAATCATCATCCCTACATGTAACATTTGAGCTGTCATGATAAAATTTACAAGTTGTTTCCATGTAAAATACTCCTAGAATATATATGCAATTGTAATACATTAAATACCAGGTGCTCGTGGAGCTGGAGACTCCATTTCTTCTTCCTTTACTGGTTGGTTCAAATCAATTTCTGGCTGATGTACTGAAGGAGCCAATGCACCATCTGACGGGGAATCCTTGAGACTAGGAGCAACTGGGGCCGCATGGGCTTGCATATTTTCCACCTGAGTCCTAATGGCGTCCGTCTCATCATGTTGCTGACTCATCGTCGTTCTATGTTGAGAGAGAATTTCGTCCGTCTCATCATGTTGCGGACTCATCGTCATGAATGGACGATGCATATTTTCCACCCGAGTCCTAATGGCGTCCGTCTCATCATGTTGCTGACTCATCGTCGTTCTATATTGAGAGAGAATTTCGTCCATCTCATCATGTTGCTGACTCATCGTCATGAATGGACGACACACATGAGGCTACTTCCTATCATGATGACTCCTCTGCGATCAGGTTGTCTGAACATACCACAAAACCTCAAAGACGCTTCAAACCACATGCTCAAACATGACTCAAACGAACCCAATTTATAGTTCGATTGCATTATCCCACATTGATCCCTTGAATGCCGTACGAAGAGCGTAAATGGATTAGACCGGAAAGAAAACAAACAAGTGATATAGTGAGCCTTCTTCATGTGCTTTAGATCCTCCTTCGTGGATATGACACTCGACATACATGACGTCGATATAATAACCCATTAATCATGGGAGAGGGTGCTGGGACAAACTCCCATTTATCCTTAATTCCCTTCTGTTTAAATTGGTTTCCAAATTGGTTTGATGATCAACCAGAGTGTTATTCTCCCTTAACACATGGAATTAGGAACAGTGCGGGAAATGTTTGATTATTTGTTGCAATATGTCTGATTATTTGTTGCAAGTCCTAGACCCATGCATAACTTATTTCAATATTTTCGCTTGGGTTAATAGTGACTCCTCTGACCCCTCCCGCACCCGCCACCATGAAAAATATTAAATTGTTGATAATAATTTTTTTTTACTTATTTCAATATTTTCGCTTGGGTTAATAGTGACTCCTCTGACCCCTCCCGCACCTGCCACCATGAAAAATATTAAATTGTTGATAATAAAAAAAAAATTAAATAAATGTAAGTGAAAAAATTAAATTAAAACATAAATATAATACATTTTATTAAAATAGTTTTTTTAACATAAAGAGTTGAGAATTTATATTAAAAGAGAGATTTGTGATGTTGCACATTACAAAAAACGGAGTATTGGGTTCTTTGGACTATGCCTGGAAATCTGTCTCACTGATGCATTCTAATTGAGCTAGTGAAACTGGTTCAGTATGAGCTACTAATTTGCCATGTAAAAATGGCTACATATGAGGATAAAATTAACAAAAATTTACAGGACATCAAAAAATCTATCTAAAGGTTGTGAGAAGCTTCTACATCATCCTGGAAAATTGTTGGATTTTCTTCTGGTTGTTAGTTTTCTTCTCCTAGGTTGGACTATGCTAGAGCCATCGATGAATTAGGAGGTACCAAAGGATGATCATTACTTGTTGCAGAGTGAAAAGTTGAGGGGATCCTTGAGTCAGTTGATTCATTGGAATTTGTTGGATGATGATGGCGGTTGAGTGGATTTCCCATCTACTGAGTGAGTTCTCCAATATGTCTGGTGTTCCTGTTGATCCCACACAGAGCTACTGCAAGCTCTTGATTATGCCTAAATTCCTGTTGATGTAACGGGCATTGCAAGTTGGCGATATCACTTCGAAGCTCATGGTTTTCATTTTGAAATTCCCTACGACATGAATCTGTTCTTTCTTCAGTGTGCCTCACATCCATTCGCAGAGACCAAAATTGATCTCTAAGTTCCTCAGAGACATAGGACAGGAAGGTGCAGGGGGATATGGATCTCTGCCACATGATGGTGAGAGGGCGCGGAAGCACAATGTCCTGGACATCCTCCAGGACACAGACTGATTGAGTCGACATGAGAGAGAGCCCATGAGTTGGGTGTGTGGTTCCTATCTGAGACAAAACCAGAACGTAGTGATGGCCTCCTCCTTACAAAGAGTTGAGAAGAACTTCAGATGATTATTCTGTGTAACACAGTGAGAAACAATATCCACTGAGTTAGACGTACCTGTGACTGAGCATAAGGTGAATGTGTGAATTCCCATGCGCTGGGTGCATCATTATGAGACATAGATGAAATCGATGTATTATCCTCCTCTGAGCAGAGAGTTGAGATGATAAAATCCATATGACTCTCTTGTGTAATGCAGTGGGAAAGAAGATCTGTTGAGTTGGACGTGCATGTGGATGAGCACAGGTGAACATGATCCTAGTGGCTGAGCACTAGTGAGTGTGGTTCTTCTGTGAGACGTAGTGAGATAGAGATATGGACATCCCTCTGGATGTGCTCCTAGTGGCTGAGCATTAGTGGGTGTATGATATCCCTTGCTATATTGTTCAAGAGCCAGACTTACCTGTAACCCTATTTGTAATGTAAAGGGTACAGGTCGGCTCCACCTTAATGTAAAAGATAATTAATATGGTAATTATTAATTATATTTTGAGTTATCGAAGTCGACCCTATTGTGCCAATAGACAAATCATTTGATGTGACAAGTCTTATATAAATAAAGGTGAATCCTCATTGAGGAAACACACTTATCATTGTGTCATTTCATGATTTCAGAAGTTGTGGTATGAAATGATGAGAATTACAACACCCTCTTGTGTGCTAAGTTTGGTGATGGTGTGGGAGGTCTTTCTCTTGATGAATATAGAAAAGGATTGGTTGAGGTTTCTTCCCTTGTTGAAAAGGGTTTCCCAAGATACTTCTTGTATTCTTATCCATGGTTATTTTTCTTGTTATCTTGGTTTGCTGCAGTAGTTATGGTTCAAGTTAACATCTAAACATAAAAATTGAATTAAATGCATGAGCTATAGCTCATTGAAAACTCAACATGGTATCAGATCAGATCATTGCACATCAAAATTAAAGATAAGAGCTGCCAAAATCTGTCATAAGTGTAAAGAGAAGAGGGTCGTACCTCCCTTTAAAATTCTGTGGTAAATATTGAAGCCGGACCCCTCTTAAACCCTAGGTGAAGGATGAGGCTGGCCACAGGCTTGGCCAAGACCTGTTGAAGACCATAGATGAAGACCGCAGCAAGGGAAAGACCCCACTAAGGCTGTCGCAGTAACACTCTAGCAATAGAGCTGTAGAGAAAAAACACTAATCCGCCATGAATCCAATGTGGGAGAGGTTTCGGACAAACATTGTTTTACTCAGAGCGATATTTCCAGATTTATAAGAATTGTTGACAGAAGCCGTAGCAAGACATTTTATGATCCAACTTGCTGTCGGATTAAAAGAACTTCCCTGAAATATGATGGAAACATGGACGCGGATATATGATGGAAGCATCATATACGATGGACGCATTATGGACGATGGACGCGGATATACTCTGAACGCATGGAAGCATCATATACGATGGACGCGGAACTGTTCAACAATAAATGCAGCAAATTCGAGAGTTTTCCCCCAATGCAGCAAATAAGATAGTGTGCAATTGGATGCTGAGACCCCCAATAAAATATCTGAAAGACAAGGATGGGTACTGGCATCCAAAGGATCTCGTTGTTCCAGTTATTTCGCCAAACTGTGTGGGATATACTCCAATGCACAGAAAGGTAAATAATGGCCATCGTGAGCGCCCAACAATCCAAATTTAATGTGCCATCGAGAGGTTTTTCATCGTCGTCTCAAGCGCAGATGTCAAGGATACTTTCCCCTATTCTAATCGTTCACAGGTTTAGAAGAATTGCGCCGAGTTACGGATGAAGAAGTCCATAGACATGCGCCCATCCAAAGGTCAATCGCTCATCGCCAAATGTCCAAGACATCACTCAATGTGTAGGATCTATATCAGAGAGAGA
>JASDQU010306812.1:122059-137455 GCA_032191745.1 Picea mariana | reverse complement strand
CCATGTAAAAATGGCTACATATGAGGATAAAATTAACAAAAATTTACAGGACATCAAAAAATCTATCTAAAGGTTGTGAGAAGCTTCTACATCATCCTGGAAAATTGTTGGATTTTCTTCTGGTTGTTAGTTTTCTTCTCCTAGGTTGGACTATGCTAGAGCCATCGATGAATTAGGAGGTACCAAAGGATGATCATTACTTGTTGCAGAGTGAAAAGTTGAGGGGATCCTTGAGTCAGTTGATTCATTGGAATTTGTTGGATGATGATGGCGGTTGAGTGGATTTCCCATCTACTGAGTGAGTTCTCCAATATGTCTGGTGTTCCTGTTGATCCCACACAGAGCTACTGCAAGCTCTTGATTATGCCTAAATTCCTGTTGATGTAACGGGCATTGCAAGTTGGCGATATCACTTCGAAGCTCATGGTTTTCATTTTGAAATTCCCTACGACATGAATCTGTTCTTTCTTCAGTGTGCCTCACATCCATTCGCAGAGACCAAAATTGATCTCTAAGTTCCTCAGAGACATAGGACAGGAAGGTGCAGGGGGATATGGATCTCTGCCACATGATGGTGAGAGGGCGCGGAAGCACAATGTCCTGGACATCCTCCAGGACACAGACTGATTGAGTCGACATGAGAGAGAGCCCATGAGTTGGGTGTGTGGTTCCTATCTGAGACAAAACCAGAACGTAGTGATGGCCTCCTCCTTACAAAGAGTTGAGAAGAACTTCAGATGATTATTCTGTGTAACACAGTGAGAAACAATATCCACTGAGTTAGACGTACCTGTGACTGAGCATAAGGTGAATGTGTGAATTCCCATGCGCTGGGTGCATCATTATGAGACATAGATGAAATCGATGTATTATCCTCCTCTGAGCAGAGAGTTGAGATGATAAAATCCATATGACTCTCTTGTGTAATGCAGTGGGAAAGAAGATCTGTTGAGTTGGACGTGCATGTGGATGAGCACAGGTGAACATGATCCTAGTGGCTGAGCACTAGTGAGTGTGGTTCTTCTGTGAGACGTAGTGAGATAGAGATATGGACATCCCTCTGGATGTGCTCCTAGTGGCTGAGCATTAGTGGGTGTATGATATCCCTTGCTATATTGTTCAAGAGCCAGACTTACCTGTAACCCTATTTGTAATGTAAAGGGTACAGGTCGGCTCCACCTTAATGTAAAAGATAATTAATATGGTAATTATTAATTATATTTTGAGTTATCGAAGTCGACCCTATTGTGCCAATAGACAAATCATTTGATGTGACAAGTCTTATATAAATAAAGGTGAATCCTCATTGAGGAAACACACTTATCATTGTGTCATTTCATGATTTCAGAAGTTGTGGTATGAAATGATGAGAATTACAACACCCTCTTGTGTGCTAAGTTTGGTGATGGTGTGGGAGGTCTTTCTCTTGATGAATATAGAAAAGGATTGGTTGAGGTTTCTTCCCTTGTTGAAAAGGGTTTCCCAAGATACTTCTTGTATTCTTATCCATGGTTATTTTTCTTGTTATCTTGGTTTGCTGCAGTAGTTATGGTTCAAGTTAACATCTAAACATAAAAATTGAATTAAATGCATGAGCTATAGCTCATTGAAAACTCAACATGGTATCAGATCAGATCATTGCACATCAAAATTAAAGATAAGAGCTGCCAAAATCTGTCATAAGTGTAAAGAGAAGAGGGTCGTACCTCCCTTTAAAATTCTGTGGTAAATATTGAAGCCGGACCCCTCTTAAACCCTAGGTGAAGGATGAGGCTGGCCACAGGCTTGGCCAAGACCTGTTGAAGACCATAGATGAAGACCGCAGCAAGGGAAAGACCCCACTAAGGCTGTCGCAGTAACACTCTAGCAATAGAGCTGTAGAGAAAAAACACTAATCCGCCATGAATCCAATGTGGGAGAGGTTTCGGACAAACATTGTTTTACTCAGAGCGATATTTCCAGATTTATAAGAATTGTTGACAGAAGCCGTAGCAAGACATTTTATGATCCAACTTGCTGTCGGATTAAAAGAACTTCCCTGAAATATGATGGAAACATGGACGCGGATATATGATGGAAGCATCATATACGATGGACGCATTATGGACGATGGACGCGGATATACTCTGAACGCATGGAAGCATCATATACGATGGACGCGGAACTGTTCAACAATAAATGCAGCAAATTCGAGAGTTTTCCCCCAATGCAGCAAATAAGATAGTGTGCAATTGGATGCTGAGACCCCCAATAAAATATCTGAAAGACAAGGATGGGTACTGGCATCCAAAGGATCTCGTTGTTCCAGTTATTTCGCCAAACTGTGTGGGATATACTCCAATGCACAGAAAGGTAAATAATGGCCATCGTGAGCGCCCAACAATCCAAATTTAATGTGCCATCGAGAGGTTTTTCATCGTCGTCTCAAGCGCAGATGTCAAGGATACTTTCCCCTATTCTAATCGTTCACAGGTTTAGAAGAATTGCGCCGAGTTACGGATGAAGAAGTCCATAGACATGCGCCCATCCAAAGGTCAATCGCTCATCGCCAAATGTCCAAGACATCACTCAATGTGTAGGATCTATATCAGAGAGAGAGATGATCCTGTTGAGTTTCGGTRCGCCGATGGTGATTATGKTGGTGTTGGTGATTGGAATGCTGTGCAGAGTCCAAGTGTTAAGTGTTGAAATGCATATTATTACAATTACCACTCAATTGTGAGCATCCAGCTCTACCAACAAACACATGTATAAAAGACAACAAATGTCCAGATATTGTGGCCATCGATAGAACTTAGAAAGATATTTTATGAAACTCAAGTTGATGTTATGGTGCATCTCGGTCCAAAGATAAAAACACTAAGGAATGAATATGTGTGATTTGTTGCGGAGAAATGTTCCAATTCAACTAGATGTTTCACATCTTGGATATTGTTCGATAGTAGCCTTGGGGAAACACTTTGATCGAGACTCTCTTGTTTAGCTGAGAAGTAGAATTGAGACTTCGTCATAAACTTGTGATACTAATATGTGATACTCTCATATGGGAATAATTATTAATATATGATACTCTCATATTAGATACAACAATAAAAGTTGATGCAAACTTTGTCAGAAACTTGTGTGGTATAGGTGGTTACAAGACAAACAAACAAGGAATGTCATTGATCATCATGACATTGACAAACAAACAAGGAATGAATATTTGTGATTTGTTGTGGAGAAATGTTCCAATTCAACAAGAAGTTTCACATCTTGGATCTTGTGCGATAGTAGCCTTGGGGAAACACTTTGATGGAGACTCTGTTGTTTAGCTGGGAAGCAGAATCGAGACTTTGTATCACAAGTTTCTGACAAAGTCTCGATTCTGCTTCCCAGCCAAGACAAAGTTTGGGTACTTCCGTGCAAGACTTGGCCTGATGGAGAATGCCTCCCTAGCTGAGAGGGAGCGTTGATGATTACAGCCGCGTGAGACATCCTCTAGGACACAAAATGATTGAGTCGACCTGAGAGAGAGCCCATGAGTTGGGTGTGTGGTTCCTATCTGAGACAGAACTGGAACGCAGTGATGGGCTCCTCCTTACAGAGAGTTGAGAATATATCCATATGATTCTCCTATGTAACGCAGTGAGAAAGAAGATATGTTGAGTTAGATGTACCTGTGGCTGAGCACAAGGTGAATGTGTGAATTCCCATGAGTTGGGTGCATCGTTATGCGATAGAGATGAAAATGATGTATTAGCCTCCTCTGAGCATAGAGTTGAGATGATGAACTCCAGATGGCTCTCTTGTGTAATGCACTGGGAAAGAAGATCTGAGGAGTTGGACGTGCCTATGGATGAACATAGGTGAACGTGATCCTAGTGGTTGAGCACTAGTGAGTGTGGTTCTCATGTGAGACGTAGTGAGATAGAGATATGGACATCCCTATGGATGTGCCCCTAGTGGTTGAGCACTAGTGGGTGGATGAGATCCATTTCTATATTGTTCAAGAGTTAGACTTACTTGTAACCCTATTTGTAATGTAAAGGGTACAGGTCGGGCCCCACCTTAACGTAAAAGATAATTAATATGGTAATTATTAATTATATTTTGAGTTATTGAGGTCAGCCCTATTGTGCCAATAGACACATCATTTGATGTGACAAGTATTATATAAATAAAGTGAATCCCCATTGAAGAAACACACTTATCATTGTGTCATCTCATGATTTCAGAAGTTGTGGTATGAAATTATGAGAATTACAACACCCTCTTGTGTGCTAAGTTTGGTGATGGTGTGGGAGGTATTTCTCTTGAAGAATATAGCAAAGGATTGGTTGGGTTTTCTTCCCTTGTTGAGAAGGGTTTCCTAGGATACTTCTTGTGTTCTTGTGCATGGTTATTCTTCTTGTGATCTTGGTTTGCTGCAGTAGTTATGGTTCAAGTTAAAAGCTAAACAAAAAAATTGAATTAAATGCATGAGCCATAGCTCATTGAAAACTCAACAGGGTTGAAGGTAAGAGGGGAGAAGGGGAGGAGGGGAAAACATGAATTCTGTAGAGAGTTAGATCCAGGCTAAAGTAGGGAAACCGTCTAAGACGAGAGGAGTTAGGGAAACCACACATGGGTTTCAATTTGATTTATGAAAAGTTGGCTCTGCTCCAAACTCTTTGTTGATTTTTCTAAGTGATTAGCTTCCTGGTTCTGGGAACGAAGGATGTGGAAGAAGTGGATCTTGGTGAATTGTCGTTTCAAGGTTTTAGTTAGGGAGTGAAGACCATTGGGAATTTGGATGGAATTTTTTTTTTGGCCGAGTAGATCCTTTATTATTAGTTCAGAGTCTCCGAGAACGGTAAGGTTGTGGATGTTTCTCGAGTGTGCGATTTGGAGCCCCATGTAAAATGCAAGGATTTCCTCTTTATTTTTAGTGGTCTTCCCAAGCTCTCAGGAGTATTCCACAATCTTTTTTCCATTAGAATCAAAGATGATTCCCCCCACACTTACTGCCCCCAGATTACTTGCTGAAGCTCCGTCAAAGAAAATAATTGGAGAGGATTTTTGTCTTTGCCAGTGGAGGAAGTCATTATCCCAAAGGCATAATTTTCATTCTTGCCTCTTGTTTTCTTGTATTGACAGCGAAAGATGTCTCGAAGGCGTGGGGCCCAAAATGTATGCGATCCATTCTTCTTCGTTTTGCTCCAGGGGGCCTGCCAAGTCATATTGAATTTCTCTAGACAAGAAGACTTCAGAGACTAGGCCACATATTTTGGCTAAAATGCATTGTGGGGGGGAAGCTTCTCACGAAAAATAGCTTGATTCCGGGCAAGCCATAATTCCCAACAGATAAATTTGGGAATTTGTCTCTAAAGAAGGGTGAAATGTTTCTTGCTTTTTAAGCTGTCAGCATATCTTTGTTTCCAGGAGACAAAAATATCATTCCATTTCTCAGGGGGAAGGGGGGGTGGGACAGGGGAAGGAAAAAAGGTTCCAGATTTGAGAAGAGAAGGGGCACTCCAGGAAGAGTTGAGGAATGGATTCAGAGGCTGAAAGACAGAGGAGGGATCGAGAGGGACCTGAAATTCCCCGTTTTTGCAAGTTTTTTGTTGTTAGTATTTTTCCATGGACCATCAACCAACAAAAGATATTTACTTTAGGCAAAGAAGGGCCAGAGCAAATTTATTTCCAGATTTTGGAGACTAGGGGGCCCTGGTCATAAGATTGTAGGAGAGAACAACCTGCTTTAACAGAGTAGATTTTGGATCCCCAACTACAAGAATCAGCTATAGAGAGATGAGTGGGAGTACAACCGACTAACTTATTGAATAGGGTGGAGATTGAGGGTCGAAGGTGGACAGGGGTGTTCAATAGTTTTCAATTTATCCAGTCCCCATCAGAATTCCAATGGCAAAAATATTTGAGAAGAAGAAGACCCTTGGAGTGGCACCAATATTTTATGGGGCAGAGGGACTCTTGACTATTCAATGGCTCAAGATCCAGGATACAATCGGTCAAGATATTTATATGGGGTCCATTCCTCGGGGCCCAGGAGATTTTAGATTTGATAAGAGGGGATGCATGTTTTAGGAGATGCCAAATTGGGGAACCAGGGAGGGGGGGCATCCAGACATCACAATCTTGAGGAGTTGAAGTATTTGGCTATTAGAGATGATTTACACCATTCTATAGTTCATGTGATTAAACGCCAAGCTAGCTTTTCTCTTAAAGAAGTATTCATTAGGATAGGATCTCTGATAGCTAGTCCTCCTTTATTGAGAGGTTGGAAGACTTGTTTCCAATTGAGGAGGTGGAATGTTTTAGTATTTTTTTTCCCACCAGCCCAAAGGAAACTTCAGAGAGATTTAGATTTTTTTCAAGAGCGTCTTTTGGGGAAAGAAGGCCATAACACTGAAATATGGAGAGTGAGGAGAGGAAATATTTAAGAAACATTGTTTTTCCAGCTGGATTGAGCTAGCGGCCTCCCTAACTTTGGATCCTTGCAAGAATTTTGTCAATGACGTCCTACCAAGACGTAGTTCCATAAGAATTTAGGAAGATAGGCATACCTAAATATTTGAAATAGGTCCAAGTAGTGATGAAAGGGAACCCAAAAATTCTGGCAATATGGTCTTTGATGTGTCCTGGAAAGTTCCATCCATAGATCCTGCATTTAGCAGAGTTCAATTTTCCTCCAGAAGCCAAAAGAAAAGAGTCGAGAACTTTCTAAAAGTGATTGGCTATAATTACAGAAGCCGCCCCAGAAGAAGTGTATCATCTGCAAACTGAGAATGATTTATTTCCTTGACCCCTCTCGCAATGAGTAGCCCTGTGAGTCTTCCTATCCTTCTTTCTTCTTCCAATTTTAGACTGAGAGAATTTGCTAGGAGGATGTAAATGAAAGGGGAAATGAGACATCCTTATCGAAGACCTCTGCTGGCCTTGAAGAAATACGAGGGGCGGCCATTTATTAGGGGGGAGATACAAGGGGAACCAATGCAAGCCTTGATCCAGCGAATAAAAACTTCAAAGAAACCATAATCTTTGAGGATCAAGTACATAAAAGAATGTTTGACTTGATCAAAATCATTCGCCATGTCTAGCTTGATGACCATGCCTGGAGCGTTGATTTTTTTGTTGGAATGAATGGCCTCTTGAACAAGCATGATATTGTCTGTAATCTGTTTGTTTTTTAAAAAACCTCCATGATTTTCTTAGATAAGAATGGATAACAAGGGTTTTAGGCGATTTGCAATGATCTTAGTGAGGATTTTATACAAGGAGTTGCAAAGGGAGATGGGACGGAAGCGAGAGAAGTTTGAGGTATTGGATTTTTTGGGAATGAGGGCTAGGAAGGTAGAATTTGTGGCTCCTCCAAGTTTCTGTTTTTGAAGGGTGTAGTTCAACATTTTCTTTAGATCTCGCTTTATGGTGACCCAGAAGCAGTGGTAGAATCTGATTGAAAACCCGTCAGGCCTAGGGGCTTTATCAGGGTCCATATCACACACTGCTTTGGCTATTTATTCTTCAGTTATCTCCCTAACTAATTGACTGTTATCATGCTCAGAGATGATGTTTGGAATGTTAGCTAACATTTATTGAGATTCTTCATTCGTTCCTTCATCGCTTGGTTGCTGATATAAAGAATCAAAGTGCTGAGAGGATGCTTCCTTAATTTGTTCAAAGGTATCGAGTGGTTTTCCAGTATTTGAAAGGATGGAAGTAACTGTATTTTTTTTCTTCGATTTTGTGCTTGTTTTTGGAAAAAACAAGTATTTGAGTCCCCTGCTTTTAGCCAAAGACTTTTGGACTTTAGTCTCCAGTGTTCCTCTTCTTTGCGCAGGGAATGGTGTAGTTGTTGATTGGATTATTTTTCTTGATTAATGAGTGAATCAATGACCTCATCTTCTTCCAACCGTTGTTGAATTCTCAACATAAGTTCAACCTTTTCTTGTGTTTCTTGATGCAGAGGGATGTAGGAAGCTTTCACCCAATATTTGAGAGTTGTTTTGACTGCCTTTAGCTTGCTTTCCCATATATAATTGTGAGACCTAGAGAAAGGGGAGGACCACGCTTTTTGGATGAGGGGTGGGATAATGCGGTTTTCAGTCCAAAGTGGGTTATAGTGAAAGGGTAGAGGGCCAAAGTTCTTCGGGTTATTGAAATTCAAGGAGATTGGCTTGTGATCAGAGACGACATAGGAGAGGATATTTCTAGGGGGGAGATAAGGAAGTTACTATTAATGAGGAAATAGTGAAGTTGAGATTCTATATGGAAGAGACTGGAGCGCCTATTTTTCCAGGTGTACTTTCCCTTAAACGGTTTGACCTCCTGCAGATCTCAATCTGAGATGAGATCAAATAGATTTTCAAAGAAATGGTCTCTGATTTTACTACCTCCTTTATTTTCCCATGAGTTTAGATGGGTGTTGAAATCACCACCGATTATACAAGAGGAGAGATTGATAGAATTTTTTAGCATAGAGAGAGAGAGTTCCAACAAGCACTTTTGTCCTTGTAGGAGTTGGGCATATAAACATTAATAACTGAGATAGTAATACTGGAGTCCTTATTTTTAAGAGCAGTTAGAAGCCAAATTTGAGTTTCTAGAGTTACCTCAAGACTATATATATGCTCATCCCATAGGGTTGCTATGCCGCCAGATGCTCCTTGAGAGCTTACAACTATTCCACTGCTGAATTTGAAAAAAAATTCGTTGTTTCTAAAACTGTTGATGCTACATTTTTGTCTCCTGGAGGAGGATTACTGAGGGGTTGGCCGTAGTTTTGATATCTCTTAGGGATTAAACTTTGGATTTATTTCCAAATCCCCTGCAGTTCCAGGAGAGGAGATTCATTGATGAGGGGTAGAGGAGGCCCTAATACTGTGAGCTGGGAGATCAGGTCCTTTAGATCCTCCTCTACGAGTTCAGGTATGCATGGAGTTTTCTATAGATAGTTTCTTTCCTTGTGCCTTTTCTTTTGGCATTATTTCTTCTATGAATTCTTTGTTGGATCTACGACTAGACTTTATGGGTTTATCCGATGGGAGTTCCCCTTCTTTCACATCTTGGTTGGATTGGAATTTTAATAAATATTCTTCGACTTCTTGCGGTTCCTCTTCTTGAGTGACCTCATGCGAGGTTTCCTCATCGTCTAATACTTCTTCTATTATTTTTAAAACAAGGGTAGAAAAGGATACGGGTTCCAACACTGGACCAAAAGAGGGGTTTTTATTTGAGGATGGTTCTCCCAGAGTTTCAAAGGAATTTTGAATGGGTGTAGGGGGGTTGATGGAGGGGTTGGGGGCAGATTTTTTAGGGAGGGTTTTGACAATAGGGTTTTGGCGAGAGGAACCTGTTTTTGGGATAGATCTTGAAGATCTAGGGCCGAGACGTGTTCCTTTTTCAGTGTTATATTTCTTCCTGACCTTCTTCCAACCTTCTTCTTGTTGTGCAACATCAATTTCTTGTACTTGTTTGTTACTGGGGAAGTTTATAACAAAGTGGTCGTATTCATAACAGGTCTTGCATTTGAACGAGAGTTGCTCGTAGTCTGGCTTCTGAATGTAAGTCCAGTCATCTAGCTTTAACTTGATTTCTTCTGGAAGCCCTTTTTCTAGATCTACTCCCACACAAATCCCAACACAAGAATACATACTAAACTTGGGTTCAACCTTATCAATAAATTTTCCCAATGTGTCTCCAATGCTTTTTAGAACTTCATCTCCCCAACAATGAAATGGTAAGTGCAAAAGATGCACCCAGACCAGAACGACTGAGGGGATGTCGTTTTCTGGGTCAAAATCTGGGGTCCATTTGTTGAAGTATAACCCTCTTGGGTCAAATAAGTAAGGGTCGTTTCTAAAAATGAGATCTCTATCTTCTTTATGCTCAATGTAAAAAATATATAAACCCTTACCACAGAAGAAGTTATTCATGCGCCCCTTTACGAAAGGGTGAAAGTTCCGCTCAATCCAAAGATCGATTTGGTGAGGTGAAGGCCATAACCCCACGAATTAGCCTACAAGTGCTCTGGAGGCGAAGGAGAGAGATGTTCTTCGCGCAACTGTGCAAGGAATTTCCAGTTATGGGATTTGATCCATTTTGTTCACGAACTGTGAATCCCTAAGGCACGTGGTAGGGTTTCCAAGCGAAACCACCAGAGATTTGAAGGTGATGAATTCGTCAAGGAAATTCGGGGGAGGATCAGGGTCCGGATCCAGAGAGGCTATGTCGGGGAGGCGACAGACTAGGATTTCCACAGCGATTTGGGAGAAAAGACAAGCCAATATATTTTATTTTAAAGTTAAAGGGAAAAATTAAATAATTTTTTTATAGTTCAAATTTGATGTTTCTATAGGAATTTAAATTATTTCCTATGATGGACCATAGTTTGGTCCAAAACATCAACAAAACTAAAATGGATGTGGTAACTCCAAAAGTCTTTCTACACAATTTCTATATAGTTAAAAGATTATCTAAACAAATATTATCATTATTTTCACTATCTAATTTTCGTCTTAGTTGATGTTAAACATCAAATCATTAATTTATTCCCACTTCTTCCTTCTTGAAATCCTCATACAAATTGTATTAAAAAATATTTTGGTTTCAATAAGTACTATAGTGTTGTCTAATGCAATTTTTCACAATATGAAAATTTAATTTATTCAAAACTAGTTCAATAAGTTCTTTTAATTTGTTGCGCTAAGAGACACTCTACAATCTAGTATGGGGGAGATGTTCATGTAACATAACATTACATTCAAATAATAATAAAAAACATTAAAATAATAATAAAAATAAAAATGTAATACCTCGAGGTTGAACCCCAATTGTAAATATACATATGTTTTATAGGTTGGTGAGACATAATATTATGGGACAAAGTATCTGTGTGATTGTTACACTGAAGATCTTAAATGCAAAAGGTCAGCGAGCCTATCATTGTAAAATGTAATCACACTCATATTATTAATAAAATAGATCATTGTTGCAAACCAAGTCAGACAAAAGAGTATAGGGGGTTAGGACTCCACGAGAGGGAAAGGGGGCTAAGGGATTAAGAAAAATGGGCTAAGTCAAGAGGGCTTAAGCCAATGGAATAATATATAATATTATTACTAAAGTCCTAAGTATTATAATATCATGTTATCCTAAGTTCCTAAAGTTTGGGGGAATGAGTTACAAGTGGCGAACATGTTAGTTCCTTGTGTGCCAAGTGTTAAATTAAACACATGCATCTATATTATTGAGAATTAGTGTAATTCTCATTCATTCTTGAAGATTCGTTTTGGGTCATTCATGGAGAATTTCCATCATTCTACCATTACTGGAGAATGGAGCTATAGATCTTAGAGTACCCTATAAATTGTTGGTGGTATGGGTGGAAGAAGCAGGTTGTCAGGCCTATGAGCGTGGGAATGAAGAAGCAGGTTATCATGCATGTAATCATTCTCTCTGGGTGAGAGAACTATTGGGTGGGTGTTGCAATTCTAGAGCAGCCTTGTGTTCCAAGATCTATGGTTCTCAAAGACTTACCATCTGACCTATTGTTGAAACCCCAGAAGGGAAGTGGACAGCCAGAGGAATGTTGAGCAGATAAGGGCTACACTTCCTGGGGTGGGATAGGTATGTGGAGAATGAGAGTTTGTGAACTAGGAACTACTGGTGGAATTGACATCAGAATTTGTGTTTTTATTGTGTTACTAGTTAGACCTTAGTGGGACTGGTGAGAGACCCTTTTCCATGGTGGAGTAATAGCCCCAACTCGGGGGTGACTCACTGTCGAGAGATTATTAGTAGTGAGGTCTATGGCTGGGAGGAATGTATGAAGTCTGCATGCAATTGGCGATTCATAGAAAAGATAAGCATCTTTTATGTGCTTATGTTTATTTCTTTGTGGTTATTTATGTTATTTCGGTTATGTTCTATGTGTGTAAATTTATACATGCATTTTATGTTGTTAGGTTACATTATTATGTACATATGCAGGAAGTTTAATTTAACAAAATGGTATCAAAGAGAAAGAAGGTTGTGTGGTATGGCACAAATTGGGGATGGGGATGCCTCAATGTGGTATCAAAGCTTCTCTTTCAACATCGAGACTTCATGGGCCAATCAACAGAGAACATAAGTGAAATTTGTAAAGTATGCAGACAAACTATTTGATAGAATGATGGAAGGGGATGTCTGCAACTTGTTGCCGAAATTACTGCAGTGAAATTGGGGAAATTTCACAAGCAATTTGGGAGATTTAGAAAGGGATTTGAAATCCCCAAAATTTAATTGAAGTATGAACAAATTCAAGCCTGGAGATAGTCGAATTTTGAATTTATAGTGCAACCATGTCAGAATTTGTAAGAATTCTCGAATTCGTGAATGAAATTGAATAAAATTCATACCTAGGGAGGTCAAACAACCGTGCACACAAGAAATTGGTTGTTGCAAAGGTTTATCTCAAGGTTATTGGGATGAATTGGCCGAAAATTGGAATTTTCAGAGCACCCATGGTGAAATTGGGAGAAATTGGGAAAATTGCCAATTTCCGTAGTGGAATCCATGGAGAATTCAACATGGATGAGTAGGATTTTGGATGCAGAGGTTAAATTAATTCTTGCAGGGATGAAATTTTCCACACTAAGATAATCATAGAGCTTCAATGGCAGTCGATAAAATAATTGCAAAATTGGGCGTATTTGAGAAAAATCAGAAAACAAGAAATTTTCCAAAAATTGGAAAACGTTGAGTACTTTTTCGTACGGTGACGTCAACATGATGTGGAGTGTAAATGTCAGATAAAATGGTATAAGGGTGATGTGCATTGTCATAGTGGAAAGTACATGGTGGTGATTGACACTAGGCGTGGCAAGTAGCAAAGTGAGGTGGACCACATTGGCGGGTGCCTTCCTATCCGACAAAACAATGAGTCTGAGACCTACGAAACCATGTTTGCAAGGGGTCCCTTGGTGGGTTTGGAAATCACTATGGGGGTGGGGGGAATCATCACAAGCCACCATGTCGTTGGGTTGAAAATTGACAATTTTCTTTGCGGACCCCATCTTTTTGTTAACGATTGGTGGATCGAGGGGGGCCACGATGAAATGACGACTGTTGATCGCCACTGACCCCCTCCAATCCTTAACCGTTGGATCTAAGAAAATGTGCAATTTTGTGCGCACATGGAGAGTGGGCGTGGGATGGGGCATGCCGATCCCATGGGACTAGTAAATGATTTCACATCGCAATGAGGGCTATGGGGCCCGAAAGGTAAGGTAATGCACACCATGAGGTAAAGAAATAATATAAAGAGAAGGAAGAAGAAAATAGAGGCCAACGGGGCAGGGCCAGGGTGGCCAAGGGCTGACATGACGCCACCTTGAGGTGACAAGTGGACCAGAATTCCACACCAGTATCCTAGTGAGTGTACTTTAAATAAATTTCTCAAAAAATAATGAAAATTACTAGAAAATTGAGGCATTTTCAAGGTCATGTTTTTGCAAGCCATTTTCAGAGGCCTAAATATTTTTTTTTTCCAGTAAAATTTGTACGGAACTGTATTTCCTTCTAGGACATAGAGAAATGTTCGTCAATCAGAGCTTGTATGAGAGAATTGCAGGCTAAACAATGTAGGGTAATTTTTGGGTATTAGTTCATTCTGAGGACAATAACTTCCTTCTCAGAAATAATATTGGGGCACAAGAGTAGTCTATGGAAATATCTTGAGCCGTAGAAGACAACCATGAAGTTAAATTGATATTTTGGGTACCTAAAAGTGCACAAAAGAATGAATAAAGCACCTGTAGCATTCAAGGCAAAAAAGATAAATTGGCCTAAAACTTCAGCAGGCTGTAACCAATAGTCTGGAGCCCAAAGGAGGGTAAAACGTGGTCAAGTTATCCAAAATATGGTCATGAAGGTGTTAGCGATGGAAGTCACTCCTGGATTGCAGCAGGAGCAGAGCCCAATGCCCATTATTTTATGTCACAATTTGTTTATAAAAAGGGGGTGATCGAATGGAAGTTAACTCAACACAATATTGTTCTAACTCCGAAACTAGGCCAGGCATGCACGGGCAAGTGAGGTCTTAGATAAACTTCAGACAGTGAGTTGTAGTAAGGGTGAATAGGGGGAAGACTTGTATAAGATAAATGCAAAGGTCTGTTGTAAACATCGGGTTTCTAACAAACTGTAGGAGGAAACATCTAAACGCAAGATCTTCTTACATTCAAACGCAGAAAACGGGAGAATACAACAATGCCACAATAAATCCTTTATCATAACATAGTTGCAATAATTCACGTGAATCAGTCAATCATGAACTCCCTCGGTATGAGATGAAAATTAGATGGGATAAGAAAACTGTCTGTCATTAAACAAGAAATCTTACATGAAGATGCATAACCAGAGAACTAGAGTGTCTGTTAAAACTTTACAATCAAGAGATTTGCTCTACCATCGATGATTACAAAAAGAAAAGGACTGAGTCTATATACTCAGGAAAATTTGCCTAACAAAGGCATGCTCAGTCATCCAAGGTGTGGTGTCCCTTCGATCAAACTCGGACGGATATTCTTCGTCAGACGTCACCTTAACTGCGCATGGCTCTTGCAAGGAGAGTAGCTGAGCCATTAAGTGTCGAGTTAGCGTGTGCAGACCTCCCTGGATAGCCGAGGACTTTGACATGGATTCTTTGAAAAAATCGGTACACAGGACCCTCTCGGGCAGACAGCTTGCTAGGTCCTACATACCTTACACTTAATGAGTGAGGAGAGGTTTCAACCACCCCCTCTCACCTTCATTTACTCCAAGCGAGAAACAAGATTGAGATCAAATCAGATGGCACCTGAAGATCGCGACGATTCCTTCTGAGACTAAATTCAACGCCTTTGACCCCTCTTGCACAACTCTTTTTATTTCCCAAGTGACCACGGGCTGTGACTCTGCGTTTATTCTCAAAGGTGCTTTCGGCGTTCGTGAATAGGAAGGAGTTGATCCTTGATTATCACAGTCACAATGAGTGAAACACCGAGATGGCTTAATTGGGCGCCATGCGTCCCTCTCAGATATGACGGTCCTGAACTCACTCAGCGATACTGCGGGTCCAGGTCCTTGATGCCCTTAGCACTTCGCGTCTCGGGGATATGAAGGAGCTGCTCCTTGTGCTTCGGAGTTGCGATGGGCGAAAAGGCGAGGAGCCTAATCACGCACCACGTGTTCCTTTTGGATGGACGGCTGAGACTGCTTCGTGATATTGCGGGTCCGACTCTAGGTGCTTTCGGCGCTTCAGGGTTCGGAGTTTCAAGACGAGGAACCTTTACCCTTCGAACTCTCGAATACCGATATGCCGACGTGATTAGATTTCATGCCACGCGTCCCTCGGATGTATGGCTACTAACCTTTCCTTCATGCAATATAAGT